>JALLAS010002459.1:0-13383 GCA_036939415.1 Detonula confervacea
ATTGCATCTTGCATCTTCTATTATCAGCCAACCTCCTCCCGGTCAAAACACGATAGCCCCCCTAGAAGGGAGGAAAGCAGAGAAGACACATGAGAAGGCGGCGACATTGCAGAGGAAGGAGAGGGAGGGGCAGATGCATCAGAGTTTGTCAAAAGTCCCATTATGGGTACATGAAAAATAGGTATTTTATTGACCCATAGCTAACCCCATATGTAACTAAAAACATTCAATGATGGGTCAAGTAAATTTATATATGGAATTATATAGTTGTTGTTGTTGTTGTTGAATATCTCCTTGATCGAATGGAAGTCGAGATTGGATTTGTGGCTGGTTCGCAGGATGGTTTTTTGTTAAATCAAAATTCCTAAAATGAATATGCCGCGCGGCAAAGGCAGGATGCGTCTCTGCACACCTCTCTATCGTGCGTAACGTGCCCTTTTTCATTTTGTTCTCATCCCTATATCGTATCATCGGAATTGTTCTGTGAAATAAAGTACGATACGATACAATACCATACTTCTCGTGCGATCCACGTACCTATGGAGAAGATCCAATTAATTCCACCGTTGAGCAAAGATTCTGTTCTGACATCTTCGATTTGTTACGATATTTTTTGTTCGCTCGTTTTGTGGCACTGTCCATAGCTTCGTAGAAGTGTTATTTTTCTTGTTGGGAACACTACAAAATATGTTCACAAACAGCTTGATGAAAAATTTTGTATGATAGTACCTACCTAGATACCATCCTTTCCAAATCCTGCCAGCATTGATGATGGCAATTAATAGATGCTGGCAGTCCATGAACAGCAAGAACCTGTTACTGACTCTACGTAGTACATAGGACAAAAAAAACTGACGAGAAAGACATCTGCAATCTAGTCCCTCATAGTCAGAGAGAGGAGACGTTGATCTGCCTACACGATATTGCATCTTGCATCTTCTATTATCAGCCAACCTCCTCCCGGTCAAAACACGATATGCCCCTTAGAAGGGAGGAAAGTGGAGAAGGCACAGGAGAGGGTGGCGGCGTTGCAGAGGGAGGAGATGGAAGGGCAGATGGCAGTGATGCAGCAGGGGTGCCTGGAGTGTCAGCTACACCCGATGCGACACCATCCCAATACGGCGAACCAATAGGAGGGGCACGATAGCTCGAACGGTTCGAATCCGAGAGATGAACCCCCTCCAAGAAGGAGTAAGAGGCCCACATCAATCAATTTTTGGGTACCGATCGATGGACCGATGCGGCCGTCCCGCCCACGATCCATCGGCTGAAGGCGGAGGCGCAGGCATTGGGGTTTTGGAATATATTCTTGCCGCATGCCGTTCCTGATCATTTATTGGGAGGAGGAGGAGACGCTGGTGATGATGGCGGGGTGCCGATCACTCCATCGATGTATCTGTCCAATCGCGAATACGGTATTTTGTGCGAGGTGATGGGCCGCTCGTCGTTGACTCCGGAAGCCTGCAATTGCTCCGCTCCCGACACGGGCAACATGGAGGTACTGCTAAAACACGGCACGAAGGAACAGCAATCCGCATACCTAAAACCGCTCCTCGAGGGAAAAATCAGAAGCGCATTCCTAATGACCGAACCGGACGTGGCATCGAGCGATGCCCGGAATTTGGAAACGAAATTAACCAAAATCGTCGAAGCCGACGGAAAGGTGAAATACGTCTTGAACGGGAAAAAGTGGTGGAGCACGGGGGCGATGGATCCGCGGTGCAAGGTGGCGCTCGTGGTGACGAAGATGGATTACAGCCATCCGTCCTGCGCGGCCGAGCGCGCGAAGATGATGCAATCCAACAAAAGGGGCCATCAGACCGTGGTGATCGTGCCGATGCCTCATCCCGGCGTGAAATGCGTGCGTCCGCTGACCGTGTTTGGATACGACGATGCTCCGCATGGGCATGCGGAGGTTTGGTTGGAGGGCGTGGAGTTGGACGAGTCTGCGGTGGTGTTGGGGGAGGGGAGGGGATTTGAGATTTCGCAATCGAGGCTGGGGCCGGGGAGGATACACCATTGTGAGTTTCACACGGGGAATGTCATGTAGTGATGTTTGCCATTCTATATATGCTGCTTTTTGCACGCATGTTCTCATGTTTATTTGACTTTCTTTTGCTTCTTGTTCAGGTATGAGAGCAGTTGGATTGGGTAAGAAACTTTGCATAAATTGCATTACTTTTGCTAATTATGTTTTGTATCCCATCACTCCTCACCGCGAACTAATTAATTGCTCTAATCTGCAGCTGCGAGATGTTACGAGCTGATGCTAGAAAGAACATTCCAACGCAAAACATTCGGAAAATTCTTATATGAACACGGCTCGTGCCGCGAATTGATTGCCGATTCCAAATCCGATTTGGAGGCAGCACGGTTGTTGACCTTNGAACACGGCTCGTGCCGCGAATTGATTGCCGATTCCAAATCCGATTTGGAGGCAGCACGGTTGTTGACCTTGTCGTGTGCGGAGGAAATTGACAGCAAGGGTGCCAAGGGAGCACGGGATAAGATTGCTTTGATTAAGGTGACTGTGCCGGAGCTTACTTCGCGGGTTGTTGATAGAGCAGTGCAGGTGAGCATTCCATCTTTTCACATTTCTTTTCCCAGTGTTATTGCTTATAATAACTCCTCTAACAAATAACTGCCATTATGCGAAACAATGCATGTTTTGTGCTTGAACACAGATCTTTGGAGGTGCTGGCGTCTGTGGAGATTTTCCTTTGGCCAGGGCATTGGTAGGGCTGCGGACACTCCGCATTGCCGATGGGCCCGATGCAGTACACAAACAATCCTTGGCTTTGATGGAGATTAAGAAAGCCAAACAGCATACGCAAGCTCGAATGTAAAAAGCAATGGAAAAGAGGTCTGTTAGCCACAATCTGCCAGTGTTGGTACCAATCCTTGGCTTCGTTGGAGATTAAGAAAGCCAAACAGCATACACAATCTCGAATGTTAAAAACAATAGAAAAGAGGATTGTTGAACCACAAACTGCCAATGTTGGAAAATGTAGGATAAGAGCTTTAAGGTTATTGCTTCCAAATCTTATGCTTTGGCGTGGCTTGCATTTGAATCAAAGCGCAGACAAGCGTTTAATTGCATCTGCAGACATTGTCCCCATGTCTCTCGGCACACACATCCTCTCATCCAAAAACTTGGCCATTGCAAACACTCCTTCCACATCAGCAGCTTCCTTCGATGCGACTTCCATGTTATCATAATGCCCATCTTCTTCTGCTCCATAAATGAGCATCGAAGCCAGCGCCCGCATTGCCTCGTCTAGTCCCTTTTCATCAAGCGGAATACCTGCCCCTTTGAGAGTTTCCGCTCTTTTCAATGTGTCCTTTACTATTGCCTCGCGATTTCCCAACAGTACTCTCCCTGCTTCCGCTGAAGGCGTATTGGCCAAGTATGGTCTGGTAGCTCTATACTCATCCCACAATCCCTGATCCCTCTTGCGCTCTTCTTCCGTCTGTGGTCGACCTTCTTCGTTTCCCAAATTGTCCATTCGATCCAATACATCCGGCGGAACACCACCATTTCCATAACCCGCCATTGTCAATACCTTTCTCCACGAGGATGGATTGCCCCTGACTCGACACGCATACGCCGGCACTTGCGTTTCCATCGCTTCGTACCACCGATTCAAATTAGGATACTTTGTCGCATCGCGCGGATTCAATCCTTCGTGCAAACACGGAAGCTGGGCAGAATATCGCTCCAAAAACGGCACCCATGCAATATCGGCAGCAGTAAACGACTCTCCGCAAAAGAAGGGACCCCCGGAGGAACTTAACAGCTCGTCCGTCTCCGACAATACCGATTCGAACTCGCTCTTCCACAAGGGCTCGCCGCTCCATCCGAATAGAAATGCAGCCCTCGACGAAGGCCGCGCTCCCGAGGGAAAAATATTTCCAAAATCCCGCGCCTTATTGATCACATCATTCTCGATTTCCTTCGGATACAATGATATCATATTATTATTGTTGTTGTTTCCATACCTCGCATCCACCTCCCGCACCAAATCCATCGATTCTCCCTGAGTCCCGCCGTCGGGCCAACGCATCTGCGGAGTCTGACCCGAAAAATACGGAGGCTTCCGTCCCGGACCGGTGTTGTCGATTCGTATCGCGTCGTACGGGGCATTGGTCGATTCCAATGCCAGCCAGACGCGTTCGCTGTAGGGGCACCAGCCGTGTCGTTCGCGAAATAACGTTGGATTTTCGGTGGAGTAATTTGGCTTGGAGGGGTCGAGGGCCGAGTCTATGATTACGGGTGGATCATGCTGCGAGGATGATAGGAGGGTTTTCTCGAGGTCTTGCCATTGGGCCGCGAAGGCGAGGAGGAGGTTGGGAGATTTCATTGTCGATACGATGTATCCAGCGAGGGTTCGTAGGAAATAGGAACCTACCTACCTCTACCTACCCAGCGGCGGCGGATTTCATGGTCGAGGGTCGAGGCTTTTTGTTTCTTCGACGTCGTTGGTGCGCACAGTTCGGGGGCAAGTGAAGAAAAATGCGCACGTATTAGACCCGTCATTTTGAATATTTTGAGATAATTAATTCCTACGTACATATTGGATGATTCAACTTATGTCACGTAGGAACCTGTACTCTTTTACAGGGACGGGTTTGAATTAGAGGGAATCGAGTCGAGTCAATTGGGCGCGCCAAAAATCATGCCCAACAACTCCACAATCACACATCAACAGGATCAAAATCAACAACCACAACAACAACCGACCTCATGCTCAACCGACCATGGCGTCTAGGTACCTACTTTTACATGGCCATTACCATCCGTACCAGTACTAATTCGCCATTCAACAAAGGCATCATGACGTATAGACAGAGCGCTGTGTGAACTTAACCAGCTGATCAATCACCCGAACAAGCATGTTCAACGCGGCAAACCGAAAGCGGCCTCGCAAGGCCATCGGCTCCAGAAAGACCCCGTATGCGCTCTCAACAACTTCGTCATCATCATCCTCCAACTCCAATGCCAACACCAATGCCAATGACAATGACGGCGGCTCCACCAAAGGAAGCGGTTCCATCATCAAATCCAAAAAGTCCACCACCCCGCCCACAACCATACCAATGAACGGAATCGACGTCCACTTTCCCTTCACGCCCTACGACGTTCAAAAAGACTACATGACATCGGTATTAACGGCATTGCAAAATTCTCAACACGCATTGCTCGAAAGTCCGACGGGGACGGGAAAGACGCTCTGCCTGCTGTGCAGCGCATTGGCGTGGCAGCAGCAGGAGAAGGGCAAGATGTTGAGCCGTGCGAACGAGCCGGAGGCGCCGCAGCCTACGGCAGCGCAACCCGCGCAACTGGGTCCGGATGGCGAGGAGGAAGCCGCTATACCCGTTCGCAATACCAATAAGCCTCCGGTGATAATCTACGCATCTCGTACGCATTCCCAATTGTCGCAAGTGGTGAACGAACTGCGCAACACGCGATACAGACCCAAGCATGCAGTACTAGGATCTCGCGAGCACATGTGCATCCATCCGCGAGTCAACCCAACAGTCGCCAAGGGAAATAGCAACGCCTCCTCCTCCGACGCCGCCGCCGCCGCCGCGAAGAAAACTTCCACCGAAGTCAACAACGGCTGCAGCAAACTGTGCAAGGAGCGGAAATGCATGTTTCGAAACACCCTCGAGGAAAGGGCGGGAGGGAAGAACGGAGTGTGGCAGCCTCCCTCCAAAGAACGGGTGGTTAGTACCGGAAGATCCGGCATTGGGGAGTACGAACAGCCGGTGTTGGACATGGAGGATTTGGTCGCGGTGGGGAGGGAGCATAAGATATGTCCCTTCTATCATTCCCGATCGCTGTTGAAGGATGCCGAATTGATATTCGTTCCATACAATTACTTGTTCGATAGGGATGCGAGGGAGACCACGCTGGCAGAGGTGGACTTTCAGAACGCGGTACTGATATTCGATGAGGCGCGCAACTTGGAAGAGTTTGCGAGTGAGTTCCTCGTTCGATCTCAGCAGTTCGGATGTAGCGGGGTGCGTCATGGAGTTGCAGCGCGCCGTCCGCCGTCCAATACCTGGAAATGAACCCCGACATGGGAGACGGGGCTGGCATGAAGGACAATATTCTCAAGCTCAAATCGTTATTCCTGGGCATGGAACGGTATTTGACCCACGGCATTGCGGAGGCGAAGTCGTCGGGTCAGAAGCTGGGCACCTATGGACAGGAGACTGGGGAGCCTGACTTGGAGTCACAGCTGGTCGACGGCGATGAAGTATTTGACCCGTGCTACATTCAATTCGATTTCCGGTGTCATCCGTCCACGCCTAGAGTAGTTCTAGACTATGTGTTTGGGTCGGAAGAGTATCGAGTATCATGAACTGGTGCATTCAGAGCAGCAAAGAGAGCACGAGAAGAATAGTAGTAGATAATGCTCGAAAGTAATTGTTGCGTGCTATTGTAAGTCTAAGCCATCTCGATAGATCTATCAACTTAGTATTTGCGGATTTTGAACATATTAAGTAAAGAATAGGAAGGACAATTTTTGATGATGTGCTACAATTTATTTGTAAGTACCTAGATTCGTCAAATTCGTCACATACTTATTGAGGACAGTTGTTACTAATAGAGTAATAATCACACGGCCGACATGAACAGCAAATCTTTGTCTTGCTTCCCGCCACAATCCTTGGCGAGTAGCCTACATACGATAGGAACTAATACATATTATCCAATGTAAATATTACATTCATATCCAATGCACAACGAGATATCTCTGCCATGGCCCTTGAAATTAAGTATTCTGAGATGATTGTTTACAAGGAAGGAGGGGGGATCAATTGACAGGTGCATATATACAATCGAACAGTAGCAGAGGATAACACTGGAAGGATACGATTGAAATCGAACCATCGGCAACCGGCAACCGCCAGTGCTCCGAGGAGAGACACTAATTGAGTCTATGCAATGGGAATGCAGTGGTCAAGCTGAATGATTATTGTCATGCATGGCTCAATGGTGTGGTATGCTGCTGTGGGAAGCATGACATGGGTGTGTGGCTGCTTACTTCTAGTTGTGTAGTTTGCGGCTTTTTGTCAAAAAAACAATGAAGACTTCACCCATAGGCCATAGATAGTAGATAAAGATCGTATGGCGAGAAAACTAGGAGTACGAAGAAACATCTCCAAAGATGAGAAGCAACCAAGGCGCACAACGACATCACCATCCAACGACAAAGAAATAAATAAGCTCGAGAAGTGTTATCACTGCTATCGTACGTAGCTCGCGGTACGCACGATATAATATTATGATAAAGGTGTGCATTCAAAACTATTCAAACGCAAGGCCCGCCCGCCATGAAATGAAATAATGGTCCGGTCCCATCAAAACCTTCCGTCAAAAATCTATCCAAGATCCATCATTCAAAGGCAGAGGGTGCGCGGCGGGTAGGAATAGGAAGACAGTAAATGAATCAAACGCATCGAAGACAACTTGATCACGCAGCGCAGCATTGGTCCCCAATCGGCTTGATTTCGGGGGTGGTAGCGTCATAAGTCATAAGTCACAAAGTATTCGCATCGAGCGGTTACGGCGAAACCGAAAGAAAAAATGCTGCGTCGAGGAAGCAGCAAACGGGGAGCCGCCAGCGAGAAGAAAAAGCGCAGTCGTAAATATCGCAACGGTCCCAGTTCGCTCAAGAAGAAGACTTCCGGTGCGGCAAAAAATGCCGGCAACGATGGAGCGGGCGGTGCTGCCGGCGAGAAGGCAGCGGCGTCAACGCCGTCATTGCCTTTTGCGCGCGCAGGCAGCAGCAAACGAAGCCGTCGCGCCGAGACCAAGAGTTTAACTGCCAAAGGCAGCGGAAATGCCGCCGTCGCCGTCCGCGATACGCCCGCGTTTGTGGAAGTCGAAGTGTGGCATCAACCCGACAACACCAATAGCGCGAGCTCAAAAGACGAATCCGCCGGCGCGAGTAATGGGAAATCCACGAATGGGAGCAGCAGGGAGATGCGGTCATTGGGGCGTCAGGATAGCGAGGAAGAATCATTTGGGTCCGGGACCGCTTCTACAGCTTCTCTTACACTGAATGCTTCTTCGTCTCCCATTCCGTTTGACAACATGTCACCGTCTTCGGCTTCGGACCCTGATGGTCAAAAGTCGACTTCTCGCCAGCAACAACAACATCAGAAGTTGCCTACCATGCCATTATCGCCCCCAAAAGTAAATTCAACGAGCAAAAGCTTCCAAAAATCCAACAGCAACAGCAGCAGCGCCATCGAACGACGCGCCTCCGACAACTTTGCCGTCGTAGACGACGATCAAACCATAATGCGCCTCGAAAACGAATGCATCAAATTATCACTGGCGATGTCCAAGCTGCGAAAATATACGCACGAATGGTTCTTTTTGGATACCAAGTTACAAAATGCCACGGAGGAATTGGCGGCCGCGAAAGAGGATCGGGACATGCATTTTTATCTGGACGCGAGTTTTGCAACCGGTGCAGGTGTTGTTGCCGGGGAAGATGTTGGTGCTACTGCAGGGATTGGTGCTAACAGGATTTTTAATGCCAATCGCGTTCCGAGTGCATGCCCCAGCGTGGAGGGGAGCGAGTGCCGCGATAGGAACATGTTGGAGGATGGCAGGGAGGGGGTGGGCGTTCCGGAAGCGGTGTTTTTTGACGGGTTGGTGAAGCAGCATCAGCAGCAGCAACTATCTGCTTCGTTTCAGGATGTTGCTGATACTGATAAAACTAATGCTGCAGCTGCTGGATCGTTTGATGACGACGCCAGCGACGCAGCCGATAGAATCCGTTTGGAATATCAAAAGAAAGAGGCAGAGTTGAAGAACTTGCCCAAGTTCAGCGAGGACTGGTTTCAGCTCAAGGAAGAGCTGGTAGAGCTCAACATTGCATTGGACGAAGCTGACAACTACATGGATGCAGATCACGATACACCAATCAAGGAGATTAAAGTTGTCAATAACCAATATGATAGCGGTGGCGGCATTATGGGATCAGTGACTAAGAGCAATAGCATTGGGCTCAAGCCAAAGGTTGTACGCAGTGTCAGAAAAGAGGAGAGAAATGCCAAGAAAAATTCAGCGAAGGAAGAGAAGAATAAAATTCAAAGGCAAAAACAACAGTCGCCTCCTCCTCCACCCAACGCATCACTCGGATTTCGTCCCATCTCACCTCCTCCGCCACGAAGTCCATCGCCCTATCCTACAGGCTCGAATCTCTCCCCCTACCCCACCTCGAATGGGAGCAACAGTAATACTTCAAATTGCCTCTCACCCTATCATCTTTCGAGCGGGAATAACAGCCAAGCTTCCTCTAGGAACAGCAGTGTTTCTTCTGCTCACAAATACCCTTATAACAGTACATTGCTGTTGGGAGGACATGATCCAGATAGCGACGAGGACAATGGAAACAATGAGAGTCAAGACGATGAGGATTTTGCAGATACTGTTGCTAACCTCAAAGAAGAACTCTCCGAGGCATACTTGAAATTATCACATTTGCCTCAATTCTCGAAAGAGTGGTTCGATGTGAAGACCAAAATTGTTGGAATGGAAGATCAAATCGAAGAGATTGAGATTAATACGAGCAATAGCAGCTTTAGTACGGATACTTCCAACACGAGGAATCAGAGCTATATAAGTGGATGGAGTAGTGTGTTGAGCGAGAGTGAGGAGGAAATTATGAGTTATGCGGATGATTTGGAGTGTGTCATGGTGGCCGAGGCTTTGAAGCAAAATCACGGGGATTATCAAAATCGAATGCAAATGCCACATCAAGTACGTCGGATGAACTCGTCGATTATTTACGATAGCAATGGCAGCGATGATGAGGTGGAGCCGGAACTGCTATTGATGCAGCCAATGCTGCAAGATGTGTCATATGAACGTGAGGATGCTTACGAAGTGCAGCGTGTTCAGTTGGAGAACCAACGCATTGTCGATTCTGTAGTGAAAATTCAGGCAATGGCAAGGGGCAGAGAGCAGTGTAAGAATTACAGCAAACAACGTGAGGAGCGAAGAGTTTATGTGCTGGCGACTGTAAAAATTGGTGCTTGGGAAAGGGGGAATAGTCAGAGAAGGAAGTACAGGAAACTGCAAGATCATGTCAATAAAGTGTTGAAAATCCAAGCGTTTGTTCGGGGAAGACAACAGGTGAAGAGATACAAGCAACAGCAGGAGAAGGCAATTGTCATACAGGCTTGGCTGCGTAAGGAACACACTATGTCAAGGTTCCAACGCTCTGTTCTCTCCGCTATGATGATACAGCTCGCCTGGCGATATAGATGCGAGAGGAAAATTGAACAGGCAGAAGAGACAATGGGCACTAACGCTTTTGATACCATGCTCGATGAGTTTGCGCTACTCCTCGGTGACGATGAGGAAGATGAGCAAGTGAAGCAGAACTACAATGCCTCGATGATTCAAGAATGGTGGTGCAACTTTGGTGAATGCAAAACCTATGTCTCTATGCGAAGAAAGACTGTGCACTGGGGGTGCCAACATTTAGCTCATAAAAATCAGCAGCAACAACGTCCGTTGCGGAGAAAATTGAAGCTCCCAAGCAGCCCACGGAAACAACAACCGAAACAATGTAGTTGCATGTGGGAGAACTACTCGGCTGCCTCGATCCAGGCGCTGTGGAGGGGATACCGTACCCGCCAGAACCATTATTTTTTCAAAACCTGCGTGATCAAAACTCAATCGATCACCCGCGGAAGGCAGCAACGCCGAAAATACGAAGATAAGTATGAAATGCGATGTGTGCAGTTGGAGATTCAGAAAATGGTTAGCTCCACAATCATGATTCAGGCATTGGTCCGGGGGTGGCAGCAGTGCAGGCAATTTGCGCAAATGCAAGAACAGGTCGTTGTTATTCAATCCTTCCTTCGGAAAGTATGGGTATCTACAAAGTTTAGAAAGTCTGTGTACTCAATCTTGAGAATCCAACGAGTTTGGCGAAAGGCGTTGCGAGAAAAATCAGCTCCGGCCAGAGCCACATTGGCCCAAGAACAGCGGCAGAAAATGACGGAGTTCGACTCAGTCTTCGATGAGATGGAATTCATATTGGGTGTTGAACAGAATGACGAGTTTGAAAGGCGCAATTACCATGCAATTATCATCCAAGAGCAATGGAGAAATTACTGGAGTTGTAAGGAGCTAGTGTCGATGAGAAAGCGGGCGTTTCAATATCACGCATTGGCTCAAGAAAAGGGACAGCGACTCCTTGATTTCTTTGCTGTGATGTTGATTCAAACTCGTTGGCGACAGTATATCTATCAGAAAAGATTCAAACATGTTCAGTCGAGAGTGATGAAGATGCAGACCTTGGTTCGATCTAAACAGCAGCGTCAATGGTTCAACGAACAGCGGGATCATGCCATCTTCATTCAATCTTTTGTACGTACACATTGGTTGGCCACAGGGCAGGTCTACACAGATCGACGAGAGGTATTATTTCATTCTAAAGCGTTGGGTCTTCGTTTGCAGCGAGGAAAGGATGGCTTTATCCGCGTCCTGTCGGTTGCGGAGGGAGATTCCATTGCCCGAGATGGAAAAATTGCACCAGGAGACATTATGATTGGGGTTGCTGGGTTGGACCTGCAGACGCCAATCACAAAGGATCAGTGGGGAGATATTGTTGTTGTTATAAAAAATGCGTCTCGACCGATGCAGATTGTCGTAGTGAGTGGAACCAAGAGGAATATATCCCAGCTATTGGATGAATGCAAGTGCGTGTTGAAGCAGTTGCAAAGTTTTGCATCCGTTGTGATGATACAACGTGCTTGGAATAAGCATTCCCATATGAAGCATATATGGGAAGAAAAGCTTCGGGCGTCAACTGTCATTCAATCACATGTGCGTCGATGGCTGGCTCGACGTTTGTATGACAGAGAATTGGAGCTTGCGAAAGTATTGTCAGAATGCGTATCCATGCTAGCACAGTTGCAAACCCTTCAGGCAGCAATTTTGATCCAATCTCATGCTCGTCGATTGTTGGCTGGCTCCTCTATCTCCTGCAAGCGGGTCTCGTGCGTTCGCGTCCAAGCGTTTACACGAATGGGATTGCAGAGGAGTCATTACAGGAAGATTATCACCAGTGCGACTTCAATCCAAAGCTTTATCAGGAAATGGCTGGTACAAAGGAACCTCCTGGTCACCCACGATACTGAATCATCAACAATTCCCAAGCTAGAAGAAGACGTTATTGCATTATCTACGCAGTTGAATCAGTTGGAAGATTTTTCACCCGAATGGACTGAAACTGCTGGAAAGCTCAGGGAAAAACAAAACGAACTCCACAATGCAAGAGAGAGGGAATCAAGCCATTCAAGGATTAGTGATGTGTTAAAAGAACACAACATGTATTTTCAGGTACAAAATAATGATGGTGCCAATTCTCCTCAGGATACTCCAGAATCTTTTGGTGGCCTCAAGAATTTTTGGCTACTTCGTGATCTGTACCAGAGAATGGAAAATAGCAATGCTACTGCAAGAGATGCCGCAACTCCTGAACAGATGAGACCAAATTCTACACCCAAATCACTACCCTCGACTGCAGGCAGGAATGTAGAGAAAGAACTTGAACGTCCGCCAAGTGTACGGAAAATGAAACAGGTTTTGGAGGCGAATGCTTCTGCACCAATATTCCCTCAAAATGAGTTGGCCACGACAAAGAATGTTTCATCTAGATCGTTATCTGAAGTGACGTCGCCAGTTGACCAGGTTGCTGCTCAAGCTGGCGAGATGTGGTCACCAGAGAAGGAACTCCAGAGCATCAGCATTGCAAAGTGTAAAGAGAACTTGGAAAGCAACAATGAGAAAATAAATACTGAATTTGTTCGTTCGTTGACTCCTGCAGAATCAATACAATCTCAATTATCAGCTAAGGAATCCAACAAGTCATCAAGATCAGAGGATAAGAAACGGTCAGTTCAAAAAAAGAAGAAGGAAAAGAAATTGACACCGGAAGACAAGATGGTGAGTATAGTGGTGTATGATGGAAGTATTGATTTTGTTGGGAAACAACTCACTAACCACTATGTTACTTTTTGATTTCACCTCAGAGAAATCTGAGCACAGAATGCCTCAGTTTATCTCATCGATTGAAAAGCCTGCCTAAATTCTCGCCTGAGTGGACCCTTTCCAAGATGGAAATGACACTCATTACAGACGAGTTGGAGTATTTGTATGAAGAGTCAATGAACCAAACGATGGAGGCTGCCCCCCCAGTATAGGGTATGTACAGTGAAAATCAAAGCCATAAGTTCATTATTAACAAAAAATAATCATAATATTGTAATATTGTGCTGATGGCCACTGGAGCTATCCCAAAATTCATTTGTGATCGTTTGTGCGCATTTGACACAAACGAT
>JALLAS010002471.1:0-11840 GCA_036939415.1 Detonula confervacea
CAATATTCTCATACAACTCTGGATAATTTGATTGCCACCACTTTATCATTTCTGCAACCATACGCCGGTATTTTGGGAAGCTTGCCACTATATTCTTCTCTGTCCCCAACAGTGCAGCTGTATGCTCAGGGCGTGCGGCGATCTCAAATGCTGCTGCAGCTGTAGCTGGAACGCTGACACCAACACCACTGGCCATGGCACGGTCCTCATTGCGGCGGCGGTTCAACACATGGTTTGGTATTGGATTGTTTCCGGATGGCATGGTTAGGAGAATGCCAATGTGGTGTGTGAGACTTTGGCTCAGTAAAATGGCATGGATTGTCGGCCAAAGATTATTGTGAGCTCAGCCAGAGATTATCATCAGCTCCGAGGAAGATTCTCATGAGCTTGGACAGAGATGAGGTCATGGTCATGACCAACTTTTGGGAAAATCACCACTGACCATGCGTTGAGTGTTGATGTTTTGGATATTGGACATGAGATGCATGACATGGTCTGATTGCATATTTATCGGAGTTGTAGGAATAAGTGATGCCCCATATCATCTACGTAGGAATTATTACAGTATACATAGGCCGTAGCTTGGAAAAAGTATGCCATGAAAAGGTTAACCCCATATTCTTGGCATACTTTTTCCTGGACCCTAGGGTCTATTAATGAACCTACGAGAAGACCTGTTTGAGACCTGGAAAAAGTATGCCAAACTGGCATATTTTCTCTAGGAAACGCAGGAAACTGGCATACAACAGAAAAAGGCTAAAAGGGGTGGGAAGAAATATACTTCCATCGTGTTTCCATTGTTCCCGCCATTTATGGCCATTTTTTGGTTACGGCTGCGGCAGACATTTCAACCATACCCACAACAACCCGGTTTGCCTATTTTAGTCGTATTATGACACCAAAATCCTCTCTTTCACAATGGGAAATATTCAAGAAATACCGAGGCCTACAGTAAACAAGAAAGAAGCAACCAGCTCCTTCAGATCTTTCGCAATTATAGGAAATTCATCAATCACTTTGGGATATTTCTTACGAATAGTGGTTCTGCCGTGCCTACTGTCGCTTCCGGCAAGACAGAAGCCGGTTTCGACAAGGCAAAAGCCGGTTTTGAGGAGGCGGATGAGATGTGAGTGCCGGAATGTGGCGGAAAGTGCCCGATTTTATCAGATGGTGTCTGAAACTCACAACTTGCTGCCAACAGATTATTTGTTGCAAGTTGCCGTGGTGGGGTGATGATGTAGGATGGTTGAGCGAGGTTGCTTGTGTGAGTCCAGGTGAACAACAATAGTAGGAGCAAGAGGAGGAGAAGAGAAGCAACAAAGGGGGAGGGAAGAGGACAAAACCCTTGACAGCAAGATGGTAATGACGCTATCTTCTTGGATCGGGGGTGGTCATGCTAATGGTGGACGATCGTGCGGCTTTGAAACAACAGAGTTCAATTCGTAGCGAGAATTAATGCATTTTGAACAAAAATAATTATTAGTCTGCTATTGCTTTAGTTTTTGTATGATATTGCAGACCTATCAATCCTCCCCCGGGCCGGAGCGATGGGGGGATTGCTGCAGTACACGGTGACGGTGCGATGTAACATCAACGTGAATAATGGACCACTATTTCACCACCAACCCATCCTGATAACCAACACTGATAAACAACGTGTGCAGCCCATCAAATCCACACTTGCCCCGATCCCTTGCCGACATTTTCGCCGACGCCTACCTCTGCTGCCATGGTCAGCCACAAAACGTGACATCGGCAAATGAAACCGCCATATCAGAGCAAAGCATTTAGGATGCTGTTTCACCTCTGCTAAGTCTCCATTCTGAGAGATGGCAGTGAGGGTGGGAAGATGCAACGTGCTTGGGTTTGTTGCCAGCTAAAAAGTTCGATCATTTTTGCGTTTTGTTGGCACTGTTGCCTGCATTTTAAAGCGTTCTCTACACTATCGTATCGTACGTTATCATAGGCAGGAGCTAGGTAGGTACCTAGTTTCAATGATATTCTCATTATTTGTAGTTATTTGATTGTGAAATGCGTTCCCAGGGAACATTTGCAGATTCTCGCTTTGTCGAATCTAGTTAATGGTGACATCATAGAACCATAACCCCTATATGGACATCTAATTTCAAAATTCCTATTTTTTCAAATTATTTCAAATTATTGGCAAGGATCGATGGATGATCAAAAAGCCATCACAGATCCATCACAGATGACAAAAATAAAGAATCACACAATCACGTTACCAAAAGAAGCAGCGCCACAAGATTCTCCCCTTTTCTTTCATCATACTTCCACGGACCATGATGAGCAACTATGGTACCCTCCTGATGCCGTCGTCTTCTTATGAATGACTTATACTGTGCTGCTTATGAACTGCCCGCAGAGAATCCAGACAGAGACGCTCTTCTTGACTGCATGTGAACAATCGCGTGCACGTGCTCTGTTCGCTAGATACTGCTGTTGTGCTGCTCCCAACATATATCATAAAATGACAGCAGACAAGAAGGTCAGGGTGATAATATGTGGAGTACCACATGCGCCAATGCTTGATCTTTATGCCAAGGGTCAGGCAACATGAGCGGCCTTCCTGATAACATGCTTGACTGTGTCAGCAGCTTAGCGACACTAGACTGTGTAAGCTCTATCTCTTGGAGTCGACACTGACCAAAACAGGTCAAATGATCAAATGCGTAGGCAATGCT
Source organism: Detonula confervacea (assembly GCA_036939415.1). Taxonomy (NCBI): domain Eukaryota; phylum Bacillariophyta; class Thalassiosirophyceae; order Thalassiosirales; family Thalassiosiraceae; genus Detonula; species Detonula confervacea. The sequence continues at coordinate 2,703 of JALLAS010002471.1, forward strand.
GCCTTTCCAATAGTTGACCATGATTGGCAGAACGACTGGTTATTATCACTGGCCTTTGACCGACTCATTGATTTTTCGATGACGAGGCTGAGGATGTATTGGGCACGGCTACAAGCTTTGGCGGTAATGCTATACACGTGTCATGTGTCACCTCATCATAATTGTGTCAACTGTTCCGTTTATTATGATGTTATTAGCTGCACCACTCAGTCATTTTCGACTCGTTAACTTGTAGGAACACGTGGCGTCGTATGGCAATGTTGGGTTAATCTCTGTTGGACCGGTACATCAATCCGGGGGCGGAAGCTAGTACTCCTTGGTTCAACCGAACATGCGGCCAAAGTTGTTGAGGCTGGCTCTGAGTTGTGTGTTGATACGCGTTTCATTATTTTTTGTGTTGCGAGGAACGAAGATCGAAACTCTGATGAGGAGTCTACTTGATAGAGAATGGCGACCAAACTTGATGCTGGTATTGATGCTCATTAGGACAAACTTTAGTTGTTCTTCCTATCGTAGAGATTATCCAAACAAGGCATATCCTATGCTTTAGCTGAGTTTATACAAAAGTTTGAAAGAAAGTACTCGTGTGGTTTTGTGATGGTGCCGTTTGGTGGATCTTGCTCCACTGAGTTCAAGAATGATCTCAGGTCAATTATACTTTCTGGGTACATGAAAATAGATCAAAATAATGTGAGCTATTTTGGCCACGTTCACTCAGTACCATGTTCCATCATATAGGCATAGATGTGGCATATTGTCGTAGGAGGGTGGGTGGGTACCAAATCAAACAACACAGATCATACTAGTACAAAGCACACGCACATGATTAGTTTTGACCAAGGTTTTGTTCTTATGTTTGCAGATGGCGGAGTGGCCATGCATCTATATGGAGTGGCTAATGCCACTACGAACAAAAGCAAAGGCAAAGACAACATACCTGTATTTATGTTTTACACATTCTGCGTACGTGATCATACCTTTTTCTTATTTTCTACCCAATGCATCAATAGGTGGTAGATAGATAAAAAGTATGTATGCATAGATTACAGCCACTCCACCCCCCAATAACAAAGACCTACAAAGATTTTAACAATAATAAAACCAAAGGAGAGAAATCATCCTTCCCATACCTGCTCCACTCAGGAACTCTACCAAGGTACATATATACACCCCTAACCCCTAACCAAAAGCATATTGAACCATGGCCCAGCCGGTAATCATTGCAAACAAACCAAATGCAAAAAAGATCTTGGCCATATGCTGTCTAAAGTTGGAGTCTGTGCTCTCCAGTTTTATAGGCTCCACTTCCTTGGCAGCTTTGTACGTCTCATTTGTCAAATATCCTGATGGCAATACAACAAGAGGCGCACTTGTATGAATATCAGTGTGCAGAAGATCAAAAAAGAGACGAGGCAAAACACAATATACTACAACCAATCCCATGGCAGTATGTATGCCCTCCGGATATTGTTGTATTTACCTTGATTGGCTGCTGCAAATGCAACTGTATTGATCTCCATCAAAAACCTCAAGGCAGCAAAGTTCAGAAAGATGTCCAGTACCTCCTCTGCCTGTATTAGAACAAAAAATAAAACTATTTGGTAGGAGTACTAAATACATGCATACATGCATGCACATTATATTTGAGAGAAAGTTGGGCGTAATAGTGAAAGCACAATAATAATAATAATAATATGTCAATCTCACACACACTACGACCTGCTCACCAAAAGGGCATCACCAAACCTCACCAAATTCGATCCCACATATATACCCCTAGTACCCAAACAATGCTGCTCCAGCATCCTCCCCTCATAGTACGCCAAATGCCAATACACGAACAACGCCCCCAGCACCCCCTCGTCTGTAACGATCACCGTCACCGGCAGCATGACTAACTGTGTGAATTTCACAATGTTCGGCATATCCTTGGGGAAGCAGACGCTCTTGTGAAAAATCTCCCATAGTATTAGGGTGTAGAATGTTAGCTTGGCGGATATGAAGAAGAGGGAGTAGTGTAATGGACCGGAGGCGAGTTTTGAGAGGGATGTCATGCTGAATACGTCGCTGGGCATTGAAAAGTATTGGGGATTGTCTTCGTTGTCGTTGTCTCCATCAGTAGAGCAATTTCGTATCGGTTCAACAGTGGCAATGCTAGTATTGCCTCTTAGAGTTTGATGAACGGATTTTGATCGTTGTTCGTAGGATTTGTTGTTCGGTTTCAGCTCGCGCATCATCCTTTGCTCCATTTATTGAATTAAGACGTGTTGCTCCTCGCGCAACCTCTGTTCCTTGGATTGGATTGCTGATGGCAACATTATAGTTTCATTGATTTCCTCAGGTGACGGCTGTGTATGCTCAGAAGTGCAATCTGAATGATTCCTCACAGTTTTAATAATTATGCAGAATACTTGGGAATTCCACACAAATCTTCAAACTGCAGGTTCTGGATATATTATGCAACATGTTCTTTATGCAGAGCGAGTGCGTGTATCGTAGGTATTATTCTAATTCTACTTCTTGCCTCTCTTGACAATGCCTTTTGGTTTTGACGATGTGGCACCTTTCCCTTTTCCCTTAGCAGCCGCTTTCTTGCCACCCCTTCCCTTCTTCAAGAACTTTTTCTTCAATGCCTCCAAATCCTCCTCGTCCTCATTGTCAGATTCTGCTGCGGTGGCCTTGTCATCGTCCACCACATCCAACTCCCCACCACCCATCTCAGATGCCCCATTGCCACCAGCCTTCCTCTTTCCTGTCTTCTCTGCGCCCTGCTCGGCTACCAGCGCCTGTGCCTTGTGCGACATGGAATTGTATGCGCGTGTAAACGCCGATTTGCTCTTGCTATCCATCTCACCAAACTTTTTGACCTTGAGCTCTTTTGAGTTGAAGGTGAATTCGTCCAAATTCTCAAAAACATCATCGCGATCCAGGCCGTATTCATCCATGAGCTCGATAGCCTCGGTGACACGTGCTCCTTCCTTGTCGAACAATAACTGTTGGAACTGCTCCCGCATGATAGGAAGGTAGTTCATGCGCAACTCACCAGCGTCGGCGCTGACCTTGTAATTCATGTGTCTTCTCAATTCCTGCAATAATCGAATCTTTTTGTTGCGTGATGAGTTTTTGCCAAGCCATCCCGCAAATTCAGGGTACCCTGGTAATATACCTCCCGTGGGCCCTCCGGCGTGATGGCCAACCTTGACAGCCAACACAGAGCACAATGGCAGCAAAGACCAATTCTGATCCCCTCCTCTTAAGCTCTCCTCGCACATTCCAAAATCACTCATTGCATGCGTCGCCTCATGTATACTCTCCAATGCTGCCAATTCATCGTCCTCGTCTCCCTTAATCTTTGCGGAATTGTACTGTCCCATGGAAACTTTGAGGTAATTTTGATGAACCATCAGTCCCATGAGCATATAGTCGACAAAGTATGCGTCAGTGCGCTTCAGTAGGCTGGCCGTGACAGCCTTCGCATCAGCGCCAGCGAGGTTGCGCGATCCCTCCACGATGGAACGGCAGGCGTCGAACATGGAGACTCGGAGTATTTCATCCTTGTTTATTTCACCCTGCCGTTCCTTCAAATCTCTGTAAGTCATCATGGCAGATCCCTTACCAGAGGCTTTCTTTTTGCAACTCCACATTTGAAGCGAATTCAACAACTGTCGAATATCGTTGCCACAACTCTCAGCCATGGCCTCTGCCGCGTTGATTTCAACTTGCATTCCCTCCAGCCTGCCAATTTCAACTGCTCGGCGCGCAATGACCATTTTCGTCGGACGGCGGTACCGAAGGTCCATGCAGTATTGGACAAGGGATTTCATTTTTTGGGATGATCGGTCATTGCAAATGCAAATCTACATGTTCAAATGAGAAGGTGAAGCGCATAATATTATGAAGTCTTGTTAGTACCTTGACAAAGAAAAGAAATGCATTCTCAAGACAGTTGAACTTACGATGGGGACCTTGCTCTTCTTAATCATCTGAATCAGCTCGCTCATTCCACTCCTATCTCCAGCACCCATCCCATCCACCTCGTCCATGATGACGCACCTCCTCTGCACTGCCGCTTTCTTCTTTGATGATCCACCACCCATGTTGTCGAATGATAAAACTTGTGAGCCGGTAACATCTCCCAAGGCTTGGGTCAGCGCCTTTTTGGAGCGGGCATCGGAGGCGTTGAGTTCCAGGACATCACGGCCGGATTCTTGGGCGACGAGGGTGGCCGTGGTGGTTTTACCTATCATTTTGAGAGAGAGACAGATGGTGCATGTGGTACGAGGAATCATATTATGTGAGAAAGGTACAAAAGGCAGCAATCCTCATCAAGTAGAATAATAGCACACTTTCATAGCCCAACAAGCAAAATGCACAGAAAATATGAATGAAACAACAGAGAGAAGCAATGCAGCTCCACTCGGATGCATGCAAATGGAGTAAACATGGATTTGGGGTGATGTGCACAAGATATGCATCAACATCAACATTAACAACATCAACAACAAAAGACTACTCACCAATGCCCGGAGGACCACTCAACAACGCAGCCTTCCAAGGACCCCCCGGCCCGCTCAAACCCTTCGCCGCCCTCTTGGGATTGTTGAACGTGCCCTCCCACCCGTTCAGCCATCGCTTCAGCTTGTTGACGCTATCGGAATTGCCGAGGATTTCGCCGCTGTGGGAAGGAGCGTAGCGGTCCGCCCACAGGGAGTTGGGGCCCAGTTCTTTGTTGTTCGATTTGGTGGGGCCCGATTTGGTTGTTGGTTCGGATTTGACTTGCGCTGAGGAGGCGCTGGCGTACGGGTTTGAGGGTGAGGACTTTTTGGCATACGGATTTGCTGTAGCGGCTCGAGCGTACGGATTCGCCACTGCCGAATTCGGCGACTTCTTGGCATATGGATTTGAAACTGCCGAGCCCGGCGACTTTTTGGCGTATGGATTCGCTGGAGACTTTTTGGCGTACGGATTGGAAATCTCCGACTTCACACTAACACCACTCGCAGCGCTGCTCGCAGAGTAAGGATTGGCTGGCGATGCTTTGCTTGCAGAGGGAGTACTGGCAGCAGCTGCAAACTCAGCCTTGATGGCCTCTATCTTCACGGATGTCGGCTCTGACTTCACAGCAGACGTTGGCTCGGCCTTCACGGGCTGCTGTCTAGCTTCCAGCTCCGCCCGATCTTCCGGGCTCATAGTGCCTTTCTTCCACTCGCTCATACACGCCACCAAGCCGTAAAACTCGTAAATGCCTCGTACAATCTCCACCAAGCTATTCGGATCCTGATCCTTCTTTTGGGCCTTGGTCATGGCCTTCTTCTTGCCGCTACTTTGACCACCCTCGTCGTCGTCGTCATCATCGTCATCGTACTCGCCACGCCATTTCTCTCCCCACGCTTCCCACATCTCCATGCACTTTCTGTATTTGGAACCCTCCTCCACCTCCCTTCCGTCTTCCAGAATGCTTCCGACCACGAGATAATCGGTCTTCCCGGAGACGCTGCCCGCGGTCACCCTGCCTCCCAAGGATTTGACAATGTCGCTGGCGCTATCCCTGCTCAATTCGCAATTGGAGTCCGAAACGTCCAACCCCCTGTTTTTGTAATAATCTCCCTTGTTGGGACTGGCCTCCATGACTTCGGCATTGGTCTCCTTGGTCTTTTGCTCGTTGGTGCTCAATATACCGCTGAACACGAAGGTTAACCCCTCGAGACAATGGGGGGTCAGCGAGTCCAAATCGAAGTTGGGATTGTTCTCCGGCAGCGTCGGCAAAGGCGGGGCTTCGGGAAGGGCAACTTTCGAATTGTCGGCGAGGTAGGGAATTCGCGTCGTCAATTCGGACGAGGGGGGATGATACTTCGGCGGCTTCGTCGGTTCGACCCTCTTTGCCGGCGATGCCTTTCCGGCTCTGGCCGGGGGTTTCCTCTTCGGCGAAGCCGCCCGGGCCGGGGATTTTCTTTCCGGCGAAGTCGGCCCGGCCGGGGGTTTCTTTTTCGGCGTGGCCGACCCGGCGGAGGCTCTCTTTTTCGGCGATGCCCTTTCGGAAACCGCTGCCGCCGCTGTCGAAGCCTTTCTCTTTTTCGACTTTCGGACAATAATTTCAACCTCCGAATCGCTATCGGCGTACTCGATGTCGTCGTCATCGCTATCGCCATCATCGGCGGCCGGTTTGAAATCGTCATCATCATTTTTCGTGTCCTCGTCTTCGCCGTCGGAATCGACGACGACGATTTTCCGCTCGGATTTCGCGGCGGCCTTTTTCGCGGCCGGCGAAGCGGCGCGCTTTCGAGGGGAAGCGCGCCTCGGCGAAGCCCGACGCTTCGGCCCCTCCTCCGACTCCTCGTCGTCGTCGCCGCTCGGTTCGAACGCGGCCGCTTTCTTCGCCGCCCTCTTCCTGGCAGGACGGGCCGGCTCCTCGTCGTCGTCGTCGTCGCTGCTGTCGTCGTCGCTGCTGTCGATCGATTCGAACGCGGCCGCTTTCTCGGCAGCCTTCCTCCTGACGGGACGAGCGCCGGCCGCCGGGGATTTTTTGGCGGGCTTTTCGGCGCTGCCGGGCGAGGCGGCCGTGGCGGCCGCCGCCCTTCTCTTCCGCTTGGCTTCTGCGAGGGCGCGCTCGACCTCGTCGTCCGTGTCGTCGTTGCCGTTGTCATTGTGGTCGCTGCTGCTGCTGCTGCTGTCATCGATGGCCCTCTTCTTCCCGCTTTTCGCTTTCGATTCAGTAGCGACCGCGACGGCCACCGCTCGAACGTCATCGTCCTCCATCTCAGTGTCGCTGCCGCTCTCCTCCTCCTTATTCGATGCCGTCTTCTTCCATCCGTGTGCCTACGATATACCTCCCCTTACTTTGAAACTCTAAAATACGGTACCAGACGTACACAGAGCAATTGCAATTGAGTGAGCCCCGTTTGTCCCAGGGCCAATCCTTGAACCATCATTTTGGGGTATGAATATGAATTGAAACAAAAAAGGAGATTATGGACTCACCATGCATGCTGCATGAATGCATTTCACATCCCCCCAGTTAGTTGGTTGTTGATTGTTGTCTCCAAAACATTGCCAGAGGTTTTGCCAATTCTCGACAGTTTCCAGAAAAGCATGCTCGCTCGCTTGCTTGCTTGTGTGCTTTTGACACACGTTTGATGAAAGGAGAATAATTAATCGGGAAGGGTTTCTTTTTCGTGTCGGTCCGTCGCCTGCATGCTTGATTTCCACGTGCACAACGATGATCCGAGATGATGGTACGAAGCTGTAGCTGTACGAAGGTGCGCTCCCAACTAACCACCTTGATTCGTTAAAAAGTTAAAAAGAGTGCTAGGGCGATGACGGCCTGCATGCCGGCCTGCAGGAGATGAGATTGATGCTAGGTAGCTGCGACGGTGGGAAATGCTCTACGATACACGATCGGCCAGTGCGTGGAGACGAAGGTTTTGCTCGTGTATTTCCCCCCGGCGGGCCGTGCGTGCGTGCGATTGCGCTTGCGTGCGTGCGTGCGTGAAGAGAATGAATCGTTTCTGTGCAACTGCGACGTTGTTTCGGCCTGCCGGCAAGAGTGCATTGATTGTGGTTTTGTCATTGTAGAGTTGTGCTAGTAGAGTAGTAGCAGCGGCGCAGCGCGGCCGGTGCGTGATTCACGATGAATCATGTTGCCGTCGTGATCGCACGCGCGTGGCTCTTGATTGTGGGTTGTTGTTTAGGGGGCGCGGGGGCTAAACGACGGAATGAAACGCAGAAAATACTTGGTTTCCACGTTTTTTTCATACGTTTTCGATTTTCGATCCGAATGCGGGGGGAGTGTTGGTTTAAAACCTACCTACCGTTACTAACGTGTATCTATCCCCCCTATGATTGTCTACTTTTCTTTTATTGGCTTTTGAATGTCATATTTGCGCCAAAATATCTAGTATCTCTAGGTAGAGTGGTGATTTTGAAGGGATACATACACTGTAGCCAACGATCTCTTTATAGTGACATCTACAACAATAGTTCATCTTTCGCAAAGACTTTTGGGGGCCTTTAGTGTAAGAGGAGATTCGAAGGGGGTAATTATGCCCAACGACAAAAGAAGTGAGTATCCATCCCCATATCAAAGTTTCCCTTCTTACTTGTAGGCGTACTAGAATATACTTTTACTTTTTTATTTAAATTTGGGAATAGAAATATAGAATTATTCTCAGTAACGGTTTGTAAACAAGTATTATATAGGGATACTTTGTTTGAGATTTCACTTACTTCTACTAATGGATTTAAAAACAGAGATGCGGATGGCCCATTTTCCTCCCCAATCTGTTTCTATCTGCAGAGGAGATTCGGCAAGAATAATAACGACCAACCATAACAAAGTAGTGAGAATTCATCGGCACATCAGAGTTTCCCTTCTTACTTTTAGGCGTACTAGAATAAACTTTATTTTTAATTTAAACTTGGCATTAGAAATATAGAATAATTATCACAAGCGGTTTGTAAACAAGTATTATGTAGGGATACTATGTTTGCGTTTTCAGTTACTTCTACTACTGGATTTTAAAACAGAGATGCGGAAGGCCCATTTTTGTCCCCAATATGTTTCTATCTGCACTGGATCCATTTGGTTGTTTATACGTATACGCACTAGCAAAACAACAGCCAGTTTGCTTAGAACAACCAAATATCTGCTTGTGAATCCAAAATATAACTTGTGTGAGGCTGACATTCTTGTTAATCAGTTTGATCAGCAGGTATGTACGATATGCACGATATCCCAGGTATTATTAACCAGATAGCTATCGTGCTTACTAGGTAGGTATTGTAGTCCCTAGCTACAAAATGTCCATGACACCATCCAGAGCCTTAATTTTGCACTTGTATGGTGCATTTAGAAGGTAACTGAGAGGGTCAGTTCCTTAATGTTGGAATGATCCAGCTAAATTAGATTTCAATAATATTTATGTCTCATTGAACACCTGTTTGGTAGAAGCATCCTTGAAGTTCATGTTGGGGTTGCTGTACAGTTTGAGATTGAACTCAGCCTTGTAGAGTTCAGCAATGAGGGAGAGTTTTCGATCCACCAGCGCCATGTTCCTAGTTTTCACGTCGTTGTACCGCTTATGGGTGTATTCCCATTGTGCCCGGATGTTGCAATGGGCGGCGGCATCGTCCCCTGGTGTG
>JALLAS010002506.1:0-12984 GCA_036939415.1 Detonula confervacea
ATACTCTCTCCTCATTGGGATATGAGACAGCGCTACAAAAAGGTTTTACACATGGAAGTCTTCTCCATGAATTCCTTGAAGCAAACAAAAGACAAAATAAATGCTCATCTGCGCGAGTCAAAATCTTCCGTTGTCATATTCCATACAATTTGAGTCTTGAAGATTTTTGCGAGATGGAGCCACTCATGCCTCTTATTCTTGCATGGGTCGGACGTGCGCTTAGTGAAGCCGATGATGATCGTACCTACACGTGTGATCCGCCCCCATTTATAGTGAGGCTAGAGGCGATATATCGTATCCAGCGTGCCATGCCAATGCTGTGCGGCTATTAATTTGCAATGTATTATAGGGAATATCTAGGCAATGCATGATTAAATTTGATCATGTTTAAGAATGTATTATAGATGTTGACTTTAGTGAAAGAGTACCATATGTGTTTTCAATTTTATGCATTCATATTTGCTGAGTAGAGAGAATAAATGTCATTGACATCGCAAGGTGCTTCTGACAAAGCAAGAAGCTCGCTAATTCTACTGCTGAGATGGCCAGTCACAATGCCAGCTGCAATCAAGGTTGCTCTACACTGCTGAACGTCATGACATGCATCATATCGAAGGAGTAGTAGAAGAACAAGATTGAACACACCGTCAAAAGCTTGTGGGGGAAGTTGTTGGCGGCAGTAGAAAGTGAGTTGTTCACAGAGTTCTGCGATGACTTCGCAATGATCCCTCTCGTCTGTCATTTCCTCAATATGACAAAACGGCCCAGCTGCAGAAAGGAAGTCTTTTATCGTCAAGGTACGTGATATCATCTGAGCATTTGCCGAACCAGCAGCGGTGATGGCTATCGTTTCTCTATCTCCCTGAAGAAGATGCGCAACTGCACTTAGAGCCTTCCAACCATGGTTGGGCGTGATATTTTTGCTATGAGATCTAGATCCAAATGCAAGCACATTGCACATGAACAGACTCACTGCCCCAGCAACAGTAGCAGGGGCAACTGTATTGCGTAGCGTGTCTGAATCCTCATATACGCTGACTTCCTCACTCTCACTGGTTCTACCATCATCAAGCTCTGGTACTGATGCCGAATTCTCATTCTGCGTAGCTGGGAGCGGTGTGCGAGGAGCACTTGTTACTGTCATGTCATCAAATCCAGAAAGTATGAAAGAAGACGCTGCTTGGTTGATGGCGTCTTCTTCCATTGGATTGACAGGATTATCTCCTGAAGAAAATATCTTTCGAACCACTTTTTTAACGAGCCCAACTTTGGGTTTCTGTTTGATTTCTTTCCTTGGCGTTCGACATGGCGAGAGAAAGCTAATATCCTGGCTGTCTTCAGAAGAAAATGTTTCTAATGGGTAATCTGCCTCGTAACTTTCTGATGATGACACACTTGCAAATCCATCATCTTCATCAGTTGAAGACTCCTCATCATAATCTTCATCAATTGAAGACTCCTCATCATTTGAAGTTGATGAACTACACAATGAGCTTTCTCTTGAATCCAGAGAGTGATCATCTTTGTTTGATTCTGAAGTGCATATAGAACCTCCTTTTGCTTGGAATGAATTCTCTATTTCAATTGCGTCCTCAAGTTTCACACCAAACCAAAATAGCTGATGTAAAAACACTTCATCCTCTAAAGATGTGAGAGCTGTAGTTGAGTAGCACGACCTGAAGTTCTCCTCAATTTTCAGGAGGCAGTGATAAACTAGCTTGGTGACATTTTCCTGCGATTCACTGTGGCATGAGAATAGAGGAAGAGCAGATAAAGCAGTTGCAAGCGAGCCCCGCCCGCAGGAATCAGAGAACAAATCCTCGGCAGTGCGTAATGGGGTCTCAGAGGGAAGAGGAAAGATGAGATTGAACTGATGTGGCTCCAGTTGCCTTCCAATTGACAGGAAAAAAGTGGCAAATCCTAAGCCATCGTACAGCTCTTTCACAACGGAGACTATCTCATTCAATATTGCTTTGCCAGCTGTCCATTTTTGCAAGCAAAGCCGTGTTTCATCATTGAGTTTATCCTGATTCCCGCTCCCCAAACACATCTCTCCAGCGGCTCTAGAATCGTTTAATAGCTCAATGACTTTCAAAGTGATAATCCGCAATGCAGATGTGCTTGATCCAAAGTTTTTCACCTGGCCCAGAGTGGAATTGATACCACCCTCTGCAAGTTGAATGTAAACATTTTTGTCAAAATTGGAGGTAACTTGTCCTGTGCATGACACCAGCTGCCACTCAAAATCATTATTACTTGACGATGACAGCAAGCTAAGTAATGAAATAAAGAGGGACGGAGTAAATTGTGGTGGTGCAACAACACAGTTGCTGACGTGGAAAGATTTCGTGGCCACTGGATCAGAGAGGGATGCAACTTTTCTAGACTTCTGCCCGGCATATAGTCTAAATGGTGATGGAGTGGATAAGTTGAAGCGTGTGATATTGTTACAGTTTAATCAAAGGGGTTCTCGGGACTTACGTGCACCCGAACGAAAATGGACGGAAAGGACCCATGCCCACTTCACGCTCACCTGTCCGTGCTCCATTCATCCACAATGACGAACTTCCAAGTTGACATATCTCACCAAGAATAAGGTGCTTCTCTAGCCCCGGTAGGCGCCCTGGATATTGACCTCCCTGTGATGAAGCATAGGCGAGTCAAAAGTCATTCAGTTGAACTGCAATCATGAAAAAATCTAAGGCAGCATATTATTGACTCTCACAGTTAGCTCCACGCTCGATCCATGATTGCTTTCAGTATTTCTGCAAGGAACAGACCAGCAGTACACCTTGCCATCGTTATTGGCAATGTTCCAAGCAATCCGGCAACAATTCTTGCTAGAAACGTTGCCTGACACCCAATACGATACAATCACGCCTTTCCTATACCCCGTGCGGCAATCACCGATGCTAGCATTTTCTAGGAGGGATGGCCGATAAAGAATTGGTTCCGTTTGATTAACGCAAACTGCAACTAGCCCTTGAAAGACTGTCACAATTCCTATCACAGCAATTGCATCATGCACAGCTTTGGTGGAAATAAATGAAAACATAAGACGATTTAGTTCGTTGGATTACGTATTTCGAAAGAGAAATCATATATACACCTTACCTGGAGCTTCCACTTCTTTGTCAAGGTTGAAACAGAATGACCCTCCCGCAAGAAAAATGCCAGTGACAGATTCAGGTGCAGAGAAATCAGGTGACCTGCCAAGTTGCAGTGGTATTCTCCCAGACGAGGCATTCCTGGCCAAAACAAATTGTAATCTCCCACTGGACGATTCAAATGCCTGTAGTTGATACACGGCATACACCACACTGCTGCCACCTCCTTCATCACAAGAAACACATGCCAATAAAAGAAGTGCACTTGTTGGCGTTGCACTTTGGCTGGAACGAAGTGCTTCAGCAGGATCTCTAATAATTGACATTGACTGTACATGAAAGCCAGACGGCAGAGCCACCCCTTGATGAGAGGTGGCATCATTGCCATCTTCTTCCTGAGAGAAATTAATGCATGATTCTTTCAGCAATTGGTTGTTGTCCAACGCAAGACTTATTCCATAGACCACAGACAAGGCAGTTTAGTCTCAGAGGAGAAAGAAAAATAATTGGAAGCATTGTGACTTCGCCAGCTTACCTTTTCCGCGACCAACATACCAAGTGTAATGCTCCATTATTTGCATACTGCACAGTAGCAAGGAGAAGATCTTCACTGCCCCCTTCCCACCAAACCATACTAACAACACGAAATCGATGCTCGTCATTAATATTGCTAAACTGTTTCCACCGATGAGTCTGAGATTGAACTGCATTGGGCAGCGTTGCCGAGAATGAGTTGTCTTTTTCACATTTGGTGTGCTGCAATTCAACCCAAGGCATCCGAGCCAAATCAAGCACACACAACCCACGAGATGCAGCGACTGCAATTGATCGACCATAATCTTTCCCAACCGCAGCTATCTGGCATGGGCCATTTGATGCAACATATGTTTGTGGTACACGAGACTCTTCCCATTGCAGTGAAACATCATCTGAAATGTTTGATGACTGTGAAAAGGAAAAGTAATGAGTCGAGAAAAAAGGGAGCATAAGGAACGATATCATCATATGAACTCTGTGAAGGACATTCAAGTGGCACAAATGCGAACATACCCTACTGAGAATGGGAAAGGTTACTGAATCGTGATGCAATAGAATTGCAGATGGCTCATTCAAGCTCACCCCCCCTTCTGATAATAACCTATTCAAGGGAGATAAAGTGCTCAGGTTGAAGACATTTTTTCTAGCTCGACAGCTATCACTAGAAAGTGTCTGCTGATAAACATGCATAGCACAGAGCCCATAGTGATCATCCTCTCCAAGCTGAAGCCAAGAAAAGAGTGATGGAACAGTGTGCATATCTGCATCAACGCCTTGTTTATGGTGTAAATGATAGGATGTCGAGCAAGCCAAAGTCAAACCAGGCACATTGCGCTTCCAATCCCAGATCAAACAGAATGGCCTGGCTTTCAGAGGATTGAATGTCATAACTTGACTGTTTATGACTAAAGAGTCTGTAGCCTGATGGTGAAAAACCGCCATGCCCCGGGAGCATTCTTGAAAGGAATAGTTGCCAGACGGGTCAAAGTTCGAACAAGAAGTAATGCCATTGTCACCATTGGTTGTGACTGAATTTTGTTGCGATAACGAGAATGTGTCATGCACAATCTCGTCAAAGCTATCTCCACATGGCAACTTCAATTCAGAAACAAGTGCAATGTTTGCACCAGCTGCATTTGATGGGCAATCCCAACCATCTATCATTCTCACAGATTTGTTTGGTTCAATTTGGTTGAGGACTTCTGCAACAGTCCAAACTTGTGCCACTATCATCTCTGTTGGCAAAATACCCACGCCGCTACTTTGTTGCAGTAAAAAGTCTTCATCCAAAAATGGAGATCGCGTCATAAGACAGAGCATGAGAGGATTCATCCACTTTGCACGTATATATCTCATAGCTGTCGCATCAGAGATCAACTTGGATGTATGAAATACAGAAAGGAGTTGAATCCTCATTTCAAGTCCAGTGTATTTTGGCCTCTTGCTTCTGTTTTCACGGTCGACATTGACAGAAAGAGAAATGCGGCTTCCCAACCCACGAGAGCCATTGGAAAGACTTGGGCGTACATCGGTTGGGACCAAAAAGGAAGTGGTGTAAATGTTCAAGCTCCCATCTCTAAAGACAGTGGCAATGCGCCCCTTGGATTCTGATCCCTGCTCATCACCATAAATATCAAGTGGTTTCCACTGCGTTGGGGCACATTGCGAGAGGTGGATAATTGGATTGCAGTAATGCTCAAATTGCTCCGACCCAGGTCCACTGGTTATTATTCTTTGTCTTCCATCATTCTTTTCACCATTGCAATCCATGGGACCATTGTTATCAATGTTAGAGATGAAAGAGTCGAGAGCAACAGAACGAACTTTGGCTGTCAAGAAATCGACAAGTAGCAGCTTCCCGTCAGTTGTTCCTACCAACAGCAAAGCAAACGCAGAGGACGACTTTCCTCGGTAATGGTCAGCAGGGAGGTTGCACATACATGTGGCACACTGCAAAGAAGATGATACCCCCGAATGAGTAGCAGTGGTGCTGCTACCAGCCGAGAATTGGCGAAGAAATGATCGGTTGTCCAGTTCCTTGCTTTCCTCTGAAAAATCAGGTTGCATACGGACTATTCTTGGCTCATGAGCCACATAGGAAACAGAACTTCTCCCCGAAGATGGCATAGTGGCCATTGAACCAGATGACTCATCATCTTGCGACATTTCTGTTCCCAAATCATCATTCCTCTCTGTCAAATGTTTCTTGTCATTTTCCAAATCCTTTTGACTTTTTCCATCAGGAGTCGACTTTTCAACGGCATAGTCAGGCAACTTGGGCAAATTTTGTCGCTTTTGTTGATGCAATTGTTGTTGGGATGAAAACTTCCGTGCTTGAATTCGGAAGATTACCATCGTGGATGATGGTTCAGTTTTGTTTGTGCCATGTGGTGAAACTTCATCATTGCAAGCAATGGATGAATATGTCATTTCATAGGTTATTGGCAAAGGAACGATGCATGCTAAATGTGTTTCATTTGAGGAAAACTCAATGGATGCATTGGGTGCATAGACAGTAGAACCACTTTGAAGTTGACTTCTCCTTCTCTGCATAATTCCCAGTGGCACTCTGCTTTTTGTTTCCCTACTTGACATCGCATCCATATTGGAAACAAAAGCGGATGTGGTAGGTGTTATTTGGACGCGCAGTTCTGCAATAACATTGAATTGGGTTCTCTCTCGTAACTGTGCTGGCGTAGAATCAGTTTCACCGGTAAGTGTCCCCACTTCTCCATTGCCATTGCTCTCTTCATTTTTTGTTGAATCAGTTTCCCCATCACCATCTTCCTGGAAATCTTTATCAACTGCACTTGCTATTGGAATGATATGGTAGCTAATGAATACGGTAGCAGTCAATGTTTCATCATCATTGGTTCCCATTGCCATGACCACGTCATGTACTCTCGCATCGCTCCTAACATCATGGTGTCCTCGATTGTGTGGAAAAGGCCGTGAAGAGGAATGGAGAGGACCTGTCCCCACAGCGATGGGAAATGTCATTCTAAATAAATCGGCAACAGAAAAGCGGGTCACACGCCGGTGGTTTGGGTTTGGGAAGTGTTTTGGATATGGATCATCTGCCGCCAAAACTCTCTGCTGCGTGCCTACCGCTAAGAGGACCGCCACCGATAAGCCGGATGGTGGCTTTGGAAGAAGAGCGAGGAACGGAGGGCGCAACCTACAGCCTGATGGCTCCAAGGTAGCACTATCGCTATCACTGCAACAACCCTAAACCGTCAACAGAACCAGCAACTGCCAACAACTGCCAACTAACTTCGATTCACACTCCGCCAAAGAAAACAACAACAACTAACAAAACCACAGCGGAAACGTAGCGGAAATGGGATCCAGCGATAGATAGCGACCGTTCTTAATCGCTGATACTAACTGCATGTACGATAATTGTCGCCAGTCTATTATCCCATCGGCGTCGGTCAGCGGTCAGGTTCCAACGACGCCGGACGCCGCGCGCCCCGCGAATCCAGATGAAATTAAGCAAATATTTAATTTACTTCTTTTGGTTATTTTAATTTATAATACATAATAAAAAATATACGGTCACATATGAGTTAGACATTTAGCTGAATCAGATTGGAATATCTATCTTTATTTATTTTAGTTTTGCTTAGTCCTTTCCCCGCACTAACTCTTCACTCCAGCTTCACTCGCTTCACTCGGACTCTACTTGAACTTGTACCTACAGTGCTTTTACCTGCCCTCCCACAGGTCCACTCGGCAAGCAACGTGAGGGAAATAACAGCGCACAGACCTAAGAGGACGTCGATGGTACAACCCCATTGACATCTATGATGACCCCCGCGGCTTTAGTGGCGTGCAACATCTATGTTACGGCAGCTGCATCACATTCTTCTACTCTGATAAGTTTGCTCAAACGTGCACAAGACCAATGCAGACAGCTTCGCCTGCAAGATGATAGAAATCTCACAGAGAATGACACAAAGGCGATGATGGCGCCAGTGGCAATTATACATGCCTACGCAGACATACCATACGATCGATCCTCTTTCCATCTTGCTGGAACCGCAGATTGTGTATCTGACGTGGCAAGTACGCTGATATGCAATGCTCTGAACGAAATTGATCTGGATTGCATTAGTAGCGATGGCCAAAAATCCGGAGTGGTAAAAGAAGCAAGACATCCTTTTGTTGGTCTTGTTGATCATGTGTCTGTCATGCCATTGGAATATCCCGCAAACAACAATGGTTCATCTGATGTCAATGATTCCAAAGCATCTGAAGCGGCTGCGAAAGCAGCACGTGAAATTGGAGAGCATATTTCCGAAACAAATTTTGTCAATGTTCATTATTATGGAAGCGCGTGTCCTAGGAATACATCGCTGGCAACTGTAAGAAGAGAAATGACTTCTTTCTTCAAGTCTGGGGGTGCAATTGACAAAGATCGGGCAGGGCAAAACAAGGATGAAGCAATAGTAATGAGCATGGCATTGAAAGGAGATGCCACTGTTGGAACTCCGCAATGTTTTGTTGAAAACTTCAACATTCGTTTGACTTCCAATGTGGACTTTGAACAGGCAAAGACGTTGACCCAATTTTTGAGAGGACGAAACATCAGCACAAAAGGGTATGGGGTTGCAGGAGTGGAGGGATTGACATTGCCATACGTCAGAAGTCCATCCGAAGGAGGCAATGTGTATGAAGTGGCATGCAATTTGACAAATCCAAAGAAAGGGGGATCTGATCAGATACGGGTGCAGCTTGATAAATGGATTGGACGTCAGAAACAACAACTTGACAACGGATGTGAGAAGAAGAAGACCAATTATAAATATTTTGTCGAAGATGCATATCGTGTCGGGACTACGGAGGAGCAATGTGTAAACGTACTGTCAGGAAAGATCTGCAACAAGCAAGCTGACTTTGTGATCAATGATGTTTATTGGGAAAAATATGACCAAGAATTACTTAGTAAATTCCAACAATCTCTGCCCTAATCCTCTTATAAAACATATTGCACCAACGTTTGTCACTTTCCCCCTACCCTAACTCGTACAGGAACCAAAAACCAACCTTATCCCTATTCCGTTTCCTCGTTCACCAGTTATCTGCCTGAAACAAATGCCCATTGCATGTCCTGATTCTCCAGTCATGTGCCCTGAAACAAATGCTTGTTACATGTAGAACTATGCTCAACAGTTGACACGGTCCCATCAAAGAATGCTCCCTGCCAACTGAAACTGATAATTGTTGTTGCATCAAGGATTCAATAGTACGGTAATTCATCACTCCTCTTTCTGACCCGCCAATCCTCTCAGCGACGCAACGCCCTTATTCCATGTTGTGGTAATTTCTGCTGCCGAACCAGACGCATCTATTGAAGCAATATTTTTCTACAATTATGCAGTATTGTTGTTGCATCAAAGATTCAGATGAAATGGAAATAAAACAACATTAAGGTATTATAAATTACTTCGCACACAAAAAAGCAACCAGTGTAGAGAAACTTAATATCTCACCTTTGCCGAGTCAGCAATTGGACCAGCACTACTCTTCTTCCATTCCTTCCATTGCTCCTCCGCGTATTCTTGCAGTGCCCATCTTGTCGTGAGTCGTCGTCGATGTGACAATTCGCGATGGATGAGCAGGAAGCCGGACCCGGCGACGACGGACCCTACGAGCGCCGATGGTATGTGGAGTCCCATTATTCTCAAAGGATGGCCTGGGATTGCGGCTGAAGTCTGTAAGGGGGTCTGGGTTGTGGGTAGGCGGTAGGCGGGGCGGGGTTGCGTTGCGTTGCGTTTTGGATTTAGCGTTTGATCTTTTGATAGTGGATAGAGAGGTTGAGATTTGCACTGTTGATGTAATGCATATATTGACCCTATATCATAATCAATTGCACCCGAAACGCACATTCTCATACTCTAGACCGTTACATTAACCTGAGTTAGTTTGCACTTTGAGCGAACCTGCCTTTTATTTGTACTTATTTTGCACCAAATTTGCATTTTCTGGTGCTTCGCTTGAACTGCCCGGCGGTTTCGCCATGGTCTCATTTACCAAACCATCCCAATCCATACAACAACAACGTTTCTGGCCGTCGCCAATGGCCTTTTCCCAACACGCGCCCCACGCCGCCGGCCGACTCGATCATCCAATCCTCGTCGCTACTACGAAGACCCTGCGTTGAGGTCAATAACTTACAGCACCATGTTTGGAATTGCCGCTCAACAAATTTCACGGGCTCTGCCCCGTGCTGCCTCCAGGTTAGTCGCCATTACCCCGCGTCGCGTCTGTAGATTTCCCTGGCGTGACGGGGCGTTCAGATGGTGGAGGGCCGTTGAAAAAATCATTGGTTTGCGTTGGTCGTTGCCGGCGTTGTTGGGCAGGAGACAAAGTGCAGCATCCCCTGCGGGTGCATTTTCAATGGAACGCTCTGGTCACAGCTAACATATGTGGGGGAATGTTCGACAGCACGCCCGGGCGTGGCTCTGAAAGATATGTGCATTGCTCGTTCTGACATTAGGCGTGGGAAAAATGACCAGGTGCAGGCGGTGGACTTCCTGCGTCGAGGCCAAGGGCTTCTTATGATTACGTTCTGCCTTCATCTTTCGAGCAATTTGATGAATATTTGTTCAAATTCATCGTTATGCCGAATGGGTGGTTGGGAATTCAGTTGTATTCAGAGTACTGGCTAAATCTTCTGGTCATGCTGTAACTCTCGTTGCACTTGAGCCTGCCCAAATGATTTTATTTGTTGCTTGGTTGGTTAGAGAAAGCAAACAGCCACTGCATTGCATTTTATCTTATATTATTGTCCACTCCATCTCATTGGTTTTGATTGTTCGAATATCTCTCTCTTAAATTAGGGCTGTCATTGCCCGTGGTATGGCTACGGAAAAGCAAAGTAAGTGTACTGAATGTCTATGATACCTTTATCCCCCCCCCCGTCATAATTATACTAAACACTTTGCGTCCTTGCTTTCGTATTCAGTTTGGAACCAGATCCAATCTACGAAGAACATTCAAAAGATTACTTCTTCAATGAAAATGGTTTCCGCTGCCAAGCTTAAGGGTGACGAGGCACGTCGTACTACCTCCATTGCCTTCAACACATGGGCTGAGGAACTCAACGGTGCTCCCAAGCTTGTTGAGTATGCCACCTTCGAGGAACTTCCCAAAAAGGTCTTGATTGTTCCCTTCTCCTCTGACAAGGGATTGTGCGGTGGTATCAACACTTTCGTCACTCGTAGTGTCAAGACTTGCATTTTGGCGCTTGAGGAACAGGGCANCTTGAGGAACAGGGCAAGTCAGCTGATGTTGCTATCATTGGAGACAAGGGACGTGGACAACTCAATCGTACTCATGCGGAGCACATTAAGTTGAGTTTGACGGAGGTTGAGGGACCGGGTAACTTCACATTGGCTGGGGCTATTGCCAGTGAGCTTATTGCCAACGGAGCTGGTGATTATGATGCCGTTGTGATCATGTACAATGCCTTTAAGAATAAGGCTACCTACCATCAGATGTACAAGGTGATCAAACCATTCAGTGGTGAGGGAGAAGATGAACCTCTTCTTGCCTATGAGTTTGAGCCTGATACCAAATCGGAGGTCTTGACTGATTTGCAGGAATACCTCCTTACATCAGAAATCTACCACTCACTTATGGATGGAGCCGCTGCCGAACAGGCCTCTCGTATGACTGCCATGGAGAACGCTTCCAAGAATGCTGGAGAAATGATTGATAGTTTGACTCTCCGATACAATCGTGCGCGTCAATCTCGTATTACCACTGAGCTTATTGAGATTATTTCCGGAGCTTCTGCACTTGAGGATAAGTAAAGTCTTTCACTGTATGAGGAATGGAACTGCAGTGATTCATGGGGATTATGCAGTTGTGATATCATTAGGTGATGCTGAAAATGCATGGTATGGAAGATATATTATTTGCTGAGGAAGGGGGCGTTGTTCTTATTAGGAGTGGATTATTATCTGGTAATAAACAACCTCGCCAATATTATTGGACTCCCTCAATTTTTCGTTAAGACTTGTGTTGAAATTGAAGGCAAAAGATTTTTGGTGCCGTTGCAATTAACAATTGATCAAGTCTCCAAAGCAAAGGTGACAAGTTTGTTTCAGTCAATCATTATCGCATGCGTGGTTCCATGATTTGCGGCAGGAAGATATTATACTTCAGGACATTCACGGCTTGGATGTACATGAATATTTCCATGCCCCCCGTATTTCCTCTCCCACTTGTATTTTTCTGTTTGAATTGAAAAGGTCATAGCAAGATGTATTGGATTTGACAATATCACATCCTCAAAAACTTTACCCCGTTTTTGTTCATTATTCCTCCCAAAAATGAGGCTAGGCCAGAGTTTGACCCCTTTCTGATGTATCCTCTCATTTCTATGTAGAAGATTTATTTTTAGTTGTACCCTAATGGAGACAGATCAGCCAATAATCGTCCCCAGGGACAGATGCTCCAACGAGGTGGACCTGAGATGGATGGACCGGAGGTGGACCTCCATTTTGGCGGTCACATCTCCAGCCTGTGACGCAAATGTTTGTCACATCAAATCTCATCCCCAATGCTGCAGTTCACCCTGACCATTGCCCATCACACGAGAAAGCAATGACACAAGTCAACACATCCTTCATTCAAACAAATCCCATCTCTCAAGGATGCTCTCCATTCTCCATCCACACCACCCTACAACATCATATCCAAACATTTCAACCACCCCCTCCCCACCTCTCCTATCCCCGAATCCTTTACTTCCGCCGCATCCGACGCCACCCCATCCACCGCCGCAGTCACCTCCGCATTCAACGCCGCTGCCTCCCTGGCCCACGCATCAACGTTGCCGCCTTTTCATTCACGTTGGCGCCCCGTTATCGTCGTCTTCGCCATCACGTTACCGCCGCAGTCACCATCGTATCCATCGCCGCCGCCGCCGCCTCCTTGGCTCACGCATTGCCATCATTGCCTTTTCAGCCACATTGGCGCTTCTTTATCGTCGTCGCCACCATCACGTTACAGCCGAAGTCTCCGCCGTATACATCGCCGCCTAGTTGTTCGCTCATCGCCGCTGTTGCCTCATATTTCACGTTGGCACCCTTCCGTCATCTTCTCTATCGTCTGTCTAACGGTTACGTCGCGGCTTTTCTTCTGGACTCTATCATCGTCGTATCGTCGTCACCTTGCCGATGTTGCCTCTCTGGTATCTTCAGGCTTCACATTATACCGTAACCGTACGGTAAATTCCAGTATTAATTGCGTTTTCATATTATTTGTTCTGACCCTTTTGTTTTAATCCGTTTACATTCCATTAGATGGCGTGCGTGGCATGTCGCAA
>JALLAS010002532.1:0-11871 GCA_036939415.1 Detonula confervacea
TGTGACAAAAGTTGGATCATTCATTAAACAGCCGTTTGCGCCGCCTAAAATAAGATATGACGCAGAGGAAGGAGATCCAGGTTGAGAATGCAGTGTCAATGATTTTTCGTACTCAACGTTTTCAGAAGGAAATTTACCCACCTTCAGGAATGCTCTGGTCAAACGTGCCTGCATCGTGGAACGAAGCCCTGACTGATTGAGCGAAGAGCTTACGGTTTCCGCTGAAGACAAACTCCATTATGTCAATGAGAATTTGAAGCTCGCACTTATCTACAAACGAAAGGTAGGCATTTGTGTAGGTGTAAATGTTGTAGGATACGCAAGCAGTGTGCAAATGGCGAATAATATAAGTACCAAGTATGATAGGCAAACGAATCCAAGTTTCAAATGGCACTTACCAGGGACGGTCTTTGGGGCAGTGCAAATGCAATTAGGAGGATTCACGGGGGGGCAGCCTGGCAAGTCCCTGGTGTGATGAAACTGTTGCCCTGACAGACCTGACTGCATTCAGAATCGGCATTGCAGGTCAACTGCATCTAAAAATAAAGTTACATGCAAAATGTATTAGTATTGAATCAAGGGGTGAAAAGAGAAAGGAAGAACGCTTCTAAAAACATGGAAGATGAAAATAAAATAAAATGTTCAAAAATGAAAAAAACAGTATAGACTGTCTCTCTTACCGGCGTAGGCTGATCAGTGGGAGGATTTGTAGGTTGAGTTGTGGGCGGGGAACTCGGAGGCTTTAATAGGAGCGGTTCAGTTGGTCAATCAGCAGCAGCAGCAGCAGCACGTGAGTAGAGTTAGCATGAAGTTGGTAGATGGAAGTGAGAATCAATTATATAATGAGCAAAGGGGTGCAAAAAGCAATGATGAGGTAGAAACATATTGAACTCACTGGCGTCGTGGGAGTGGCCGTGTGGCAAATGGGAGACTTAGTAGGAGGGGCCGTGGTGGGAAGCTATTATAAAGAAATGAGTATTCAATTCAGAATTGACATGAACGAGAATGCATATGAAAAAAAACAATGCGTTTGTTAAGAAAGAAGGAACACAAACAGACTCACTGGTGTAGGTGTGTGACAAATGGGAGACTTGGTAGGACTCTTCGTTGGCATCTAGTAGCAATAAAGTTACAAGACACAAATGTTATATGAGAAAAATAATGTGTGTGTTGAGGAAGAGGGGACACAAACAGACTCACTGGCGTAGGTGTGTGACACATGGGAGACTTGGTAGGACTCTTCGTTGGCATCTAGTAGCGATAAAGTTACATGACAAAAATGTTATTGTAGTATTGTATTGAAGCAAGGGCTAAAGAGCGATTCTACAGCACAAACTCTCTCTTACCGTAGTAGGCAAAGAAAATGCAAATGCATCACGTACAACACCTTCACAGTATCCTATCAATTCCTAAGAAGTGCAATAAAGAGAGAGAGAAAGATGTTATAATGAAACATGTGAGTAATGCAGTGTAGAAAATATTGGTATTGAACGGGAACAACACACGTCGTCATCTTCAACTCAATATATTCATAAACCCTGCACACGCAGTGTACATGATGTGCATGATGTACGATGCACTACTCATAACTACTCACCCAAGCATCCATCCAAGCCCCCGGGGTAGCCGGATTCGTCTCCGGCTCATACCCTTGCTGACTACAATGGCCTGAAAACGGATACACCTTGCACCGAAAGACCTTGCCGTCTTTCGAAACCCGATCCCCTTCCTTGTATAAAATGTGTATCCCATGCTGCCACACTCCCGGACATCTTCCCAAATAGGGCCCAGTAGGAATGTTCCTTACAGACGTGGGTACGGGTACCGATATTCCAGGAGTGCATGTTCCCAATGCGGACCAGGCCCTGTTCCAGTGATAATCGACTTCGGGGCGGTACCCAGTCATGCCACAGAATAGATTAGTAGGGCTCGAAGCGCATTAGTATACACCGCCATTGTAGGAGGCTAGTTTGCCGGGGAAGTATGATTTTTGGATGTAGGATTGAGGACAGCCTGGTCCGCCGTACCATACAAGTTTGCGTTGGCCACGCATATTTCGGATGTCGTTGGAGATCTTGTCCTTGCTGGTGTTGATGCCAGCCTTGATATGTTTCAACGGGGAAATGAGGACGAGAATTTTGGTTAGAAGAAAAATTGATAGCGTGTATTAGTGAAGGGTGTTCGTATAAAAATAACTGAGAGCTTTTACTCTTATCAGCCTGGTCAAGACTGTATTAGCGCAGCGCTTATTCTTGAAGTCCCAGACACTATTCAGTCATAAATTTGAAACGAATGAACACGAAAATAAAGTACTCTAATCATAACAAAACGCGTGTTTTTGCCACGGAGATACGCGCCAACGCTGCTGCTCTTCTTATTGTCAGGACAATCAGACGAGCGACCCTAGAGCGAATCGAGAGCCCGGACCTTTGCCTTCGTCAATCGACCAAAAAGATTGCTGCGCTTATTGTAACGCCCAGATTGTTCTTAAGCAGAATGGGGATCACGAGCAATACCGAGAACCATGAAACAAAAACCCTCTCAAAAAAATACACGGCATTCGGTCTCAATTGCTGATTTATAACCTCAATCGAAGATAAAATCTGGCTCTCAGCAAAATCGCCAAAAATCAAGTCAGGGTATTGCTCTGAGAACAGATATATGTTTGAAATTATAGGAAAGACACACGGTTTATCCTTTCATAATCTTAAATTCTATCACTTAATAGTAATCACACAGCAGGACAATTGTAGTGCAAATCATACAATGCAAAATTGTTGTGTCAGACTCTTGCGACTCCGCTCAAACAATGTCTTATTTTCTTGAATCAATCATTTTCTCGCAAAACAAGTGCAGGAGACTAGAAGAATTCTCTATGGCAATCTTGGATCAAAGAATGATCATGTGATGATGGGCGATCACTCTATAGTAATCACACAACAGGACTAGTGCAAATCATACAATGCAAAATGGTTGTGTCAGACTATTGGGACTCCACTCAAACAATGTCTTCTTTTCTTGAACTAATCATTTTCTCGCAAAACAATTGCAGGAGAGTGGAAGATTTCTCCATGGCAATCTTGGATTAAAGAATGATCATGTGATGATAGGCGGTTGGATGCAGACCGTGTGCTGAATAACAGCTTCACCGTTATCAGCAGTTATCATCTCGCTTGTGATCTTGCCAAAGTGGCCAGCACTAAAGTTGTCCCCCCCTGTCATGACCAAAGAACCCTCCATTCCAAGCAAGGCTTGGCCATCGACATCGAAATCGAACTTGTAAATTCCAATTGCTGTTGTGCTCCCAAACTCTGGGTGGGTGACGACGACAGTGCAAAGGAAGCGGTCTTCGTCAAGGGCGGTACATACAGCATCAGAGGTCTCACCCTGTGTTCCCGTCTCTGTGTAGAGAGGTTGCTAGACAGCCAAAAGATAGAAAAATATAGAGCAGCAGGTCAATTCATTTCTTGGCATCATAAATATTGCTTGCACTCACATTGGCAATGGTAAATTGCTGCAAATCTCCGTTGATCATCAGTGTTCCTTCGTATGGGTATGCGTAATATGTCTCCTTTTGGAAGCATGACAGTGGATCGTACGCTCGGCCAGCCCTGTCCTCACCTCCCTCCGAAGATGCCTCCTCTTTTCCAGACTTGGATCCGGATGCACCAGTGAACACCATCGCCAACATGGCAAATGTCATCATTTGGAAAAGGCGGGTAATGTAGTTCATGATTAGATGCAGTAAACATATTCAGTCTCAATGTGGTTGTTATGGCTGCAGTTTCTCTTTTTTATGGCACCAACTACATGCACGTTACACACCTCCTTGAGTTGATGCTCCTGGTTGATGATTTCAATCACACTTCGGGCTTCTGGTATCTCAGTCCAAGACTGATTAAAAGCAGTAAAACTGGTGTACTACTGAAAAATCGCTCCTTGATGATGACGTCTTATGTCAACATAGCTCAGCAGCAATTGCGATAGCCATGGCTCTATCTCGCGAGAGCGTCAAATTTGAGTTGCATAAAGCAGGAGAATTAATTATCTGGTAAAATGTTGCATCGTGGCCGTATTGCCTAAGTCCCTGCTGTATTGGCATAGATACACAATTATAATATAGTACGTCATGGTGCTCTCTCCATGAGTCATTGGTGTCAATTGTTTTCATAAAATAAATGAACTTATTTTTCTACATATATCCATGCCAGGCTCAACTCAGTCTGTGACCCTAGTCCGTTGGCTTTCGTTCCGCCGTCATTGTAGCTCCAGATTTGTCTGTGTATAAAGCATAATTCATTCATTCATTCGTCCTCGCTTCCATCATCACTGTCCCAATACCAATACCCAGGGTCAGGGTTTCCATCACCGCTATCATACCAATACCCGTGCTCGGGGTTTCTATCACCGCCACCACGTGCATAGTATTCCCCCCTATCTTCATCATCTTCATCTTTGCTGCCATCGTAGCTCTCTCTTCCGTCCTCTCTCCCATCCTCGCTCCAGTCCTCTCTATCACTGTTATCCTCGCTATCGCTATCATCGCTACTACTTTCATCAGGATCAAACAAGAAGTCCTCCGGCTTCTTCCCCTCCCCGATCCCAAGCCCCACCTCCGATATGACAGACACGGTATCTCCAATGTTCACAACCATGTGCATCCATCTGTGAGGAACAAACATCATCTCCCCGGCATGCTGAATGCAGTCATGCCCATAGTTGCGAATTTCGCTCTTCCGATCAGGCTCGGGATACAGCCTCCGAATCCACTCGGCACTCGTGATATGCTCCCTATCATCCTCCTCACTGGCCCAATCCCGCGTCAACCTCCACTGCATCGTCTCGTTGTTCTTCCACCGATCGTGATCCCACACGATCCAGCGCTTCTTCCCGAAAATGACCGCGTTCCACGCCTCCCGATGATGATGGAAGGTCAGGCCCTGCAGGTCGGAGCCGATGGATATGGCGAGGTGATCGCGCCAGAGCTCGCGGTCCGGTTGCGTCCGGACCTTTCTCTTTTTGGAGGGGGCGTACTTTTCTCCGGCGCGGGGGTTTGCGAGGTAGGCGCGGGTGGGCATGGGGAAGGGATGGCAGTCTTGGAGCATTCCTTTTGGGATGGCGATTTTTCGATCGAAGAAGTATTTTAGCGGATTGTACATGTGCTTTGTGATGAATTCCTTCGAGTGTTTGTATGGAGTCGAGATATATAGAGAAAAGTATATCAATTGCAATTTGTCAGATGGAAGTATGGTAGGAAAATCTTTGTTGGTCAAAGTTATGAGTTATACAACGAAATGTAACATCTCAAAACCTCACCTTAACAGTAGTTGGACTCAGATTCTTCCCAGCTTGATCAGGTCCAGTCTCGCCCACCAACCTGGCCTCACCCATGGTTGCCTCGGCATCCCCGTATCTACGAACCATTTCCTGCCTGAGTAAAAAGTAGGAAAAGAGCCCGCACACAAGTTCTATAATGTGAGCTCAGTTTTTCAACGCAAATAAAGTATTATTTCGCAAGTACAAAAGACTCGGCGAAGGGCAAAAGTGAATACCAGACTCTTTGGCTTCCATTCAATAATATGATATGCAAAGTGATCATTGGGTTGGCATCAGATGTCATAATATGTGAATCTTTCAGCCTGTTTCAGGTACAGATGATGCTCGAGCTTTACTCGGTTCACAACATTTGCAAAGTCGTCAGATATTGTTTCACCCTTTCAATATAACTATAAGAAGAAAGAGATGCCAAAAAAAGTAGTATTCCAAAATCCTTAAAATTGCCCAACGAATTCCTGGGGAATTCCATTTTTTTTTCCAACGGAACTTTTGCTTTGCAAGTGCTGGCACGATAATATAGTATCATCAATATCACAGCTAGGTGGTACAACATACCTATCATCTACTCACTATCTACTTCTCCTTGAGCATTCATTGGTGGTTTTTCAATTCAATCTTACGAATTTCGAATAAGTTTCCCTCGGTTGCAAAAATGCTTCCCGAGCGTTGCGCATGGGATTATTTCAAGCGCAACTAATAAGTAATGAATCCGCAAACAATGTTCGTTGGAAGGAAGCCAATCTCGCAAAGTGCCTAGATATAATATTCTCCGACCGTGGAGCCGTTCGTTGGGAACTAACTCCGCATACATTCCACATCATACAACATACAACATACAAACACCATCACCAATTCTTCGCCCGCTTCCAACTAAATACAAGTAGAAATCGACGCCAAAAAAACATGCATTTCGCACGCACGAACCGAAAATCAACATCCTCAATCGTGAGAAATAATGATATAATAATAATATCTAGCAACGGACGAACGAACGCGCTGCGGCGCAATGCACCGCACGAGAATAAGAACCATCGCCCACATACATACATACATACAATACTACCCTCAGTACTCACTTCTTCCAATGATCCAACGCCTTCCAGCCCTCCGTCACATTCTTCACGATCACCGGCCGCCCCCCCTCCCAATACTTTCCGGCCTCCCATTCCTCCACCGTCAAAATGGGCATTCCGCACACGGCGGGATCGTTGTCGTGTCCGAATTCGTCCCAGGAGGACGGTCCGTGTTCCCATTGCGAGTTGTGATTTCCGTAGTCTTCTTCTTCTTTTTGGTGGTGGTGGTCGTCGTCGTCGTCGTCGTCGTGCGTTTGCTGCTGCTGGTGCTGGTGGTTGTTGTTGTTGCGATGATGTTGTTGAGATGATGGCGTAGTTTCCTCGGAGCCGCTGATGCTGCTGCCGGTGCTGCTGCTGCCGCTGCTGCTTACGACGGATAGAGCCAGGAAGACGATGGCGAGGAGCCGCCGCGACCTTCGTCTCGACGCATAGTTGTTGTCGTCGTTGGTTGTCGTCGTCGTCGTCGTCGCCATGGTTTGTACGTGCAGAGGTGTTTCTTGTAGATATTAGTGTAGGTGCATGAGATGTTGTTGTGTGAGCGAGATACTATTATTGTGGAGAGAGTCGACTGCGTAAAAATAATGAGCATGAATCGTGAATCGTGAGTTATCTTACTTGCTACCTCTTGCTACCAGCTTGCACCGATCATGCATGCATGCATCGCATGGCGTTTTATTTCAGTCGGTCTAATCAGACGGATGCGAGATTAATTGTTGAAATCTAATGCGCCGGGACAAGACTGATTCTATTAATTCCTACCTGCTAGGAGTAGATGCTATGCGATCGTCGTCATTGGGATGGAATGAACCCGAAGCGCGCAGTGAAGACGAAATCCGAACGAAATCCGAATAAGAGCTCCGACTTCCGATGGCATCTACTATCAGGGTTGTGCAAAGTTGGAATGTACGTATTATTTATCTCAATCGTAACACAAAAAGCTTTATATCTACCTAGTGAGACTACCTACCACCGAATAGCTAGTTGAGGTACCTACCTACACTTACTTACCATTCTTACCAAATAATGTTGGAGCATAGTACTCATGAATGCTGAACAACAGCAAAGACTCGAATGCATGCGAGATGCATGTAATTGGTGATGACGGTAGAAGTTTTATTTTCGGGGGGCCGTAGGAATGAGATGACTCTTTGTTATCAATTTTGAATTATCCAGCATTAAGCAGGTGTCTGAACGACCATTGTTGCTGCGGCAGAAGTCAGAACGTTACAAAAAACAATCTTGTCAAAGGACTAGTAGGTAGTACTGTGAGGTGGTTAAAGAGAGCCAGTTCTTGTAACTCGCGCATTGAGTCAAACGTTTGAGTAGAATGCAAGCTCCAGAGTCCGAAAATATATAAAGGTAGTCAAGCATGTGCAATTTGACCTCCTTTTGAAAAAGATGATTTCAATAAATTGGGGTGAGGGGATTCTTTTAGGTTTATTGTTGGAACGATGAAAGAAAAAGTTGTGACCGATGCTTGTGCTATTAGTATTATTAGTAGTAGGTAGTACGATACGATGTCTACGTTATTTCTTTTATTATTCAGTTTACTTCTTTGAGACATGATTGCTTCAAAATATGGGAGCTATTTCCTCATGTTCTTCCTGCTTGCTAAAAATCATATGTACCTGTCCGGTAGTAGTACCTACTAGTAGTGGCACTGTCCATCACATGTGATTAGTATGATAGTATGTGAGCACGATGTTTTTCGTGTTCAAGCCGGCCGCCGCAGCAAGACAATCCAGCCAAGAACGCTGACATTGTATAGCAAAACCCTCAATTATTCAGGAATGCATAAAGCAAGAGTGCGAGAATGATCGTTGATATATTGATGCCCTGGATTGTTATCGACTCGTGTGCTACAGGGGGTGCATAAATAAGTAAGGCACTAAGGGCAATACCTACCTCTCAAGGTTTATGTCATGTGTTATGGCCCTATTTATTATTATGAAGAAATTGCAATTAGAAAATTTACCCATTCCTATGTATGCCAGTATGTGCGCGTTGATGGTTGATGTTCTCATGTTTTCATTTCACGATTCACGACGTAACGCAAGTGCGGCGCGCAGCGCCCAGAATAGCAATGTATCGTACGATATAATATGGTAGAGCATACTAGCAGCTACATAGCAGGCATAGGGCAGTGGGCAATGGACGGAGTAAGTTGGAGATTAAACCTTCTAGAAATTCCATTTCCGAACAACAACGATAACATCATCGATCATGGCGACATGCACCACCCGCAGACGGCCTCGTCCAACTCAAAGACAGGGACTTTACTACGTCACTCTTTTCGCAGCCCTCTTGGCGCTCTCCGTCGTTCGTTCCCACGAATCGTCGGAAGCCGAATCTGAGATTGACATTATTGATTACGGCAGCAACCACAAGAACTTGGATTGGGAAGACGGACCTTCCTCCTGGGACGAATTTGGCCACGATAATGATCCGAGCGTATGTCGAATGCGGCGTTTGACCGTGGAGGAATGGGAGGCTGGGAAATATTGGGAGAGGAATGATCCGGTGATTGTGAAGAATGTGACGGAGGGCTGGGCTGCTTTGAACAATTGGAAAAAGTGAGTAATGAGTTATGTTATTTATTCTGTTGTATGATATGATTTACATGTTTTGAATTGATGAAAACAAGACCCTGCCTGATGAGGCTTTATGGCCCTAAAATATGAAAATGAAGACATCTGGGGTCCATTCAATTTATCAAGGATAAAGGATACCACATGGTACACAAAAGAAGTCAAAGGTGCAAGTTCGACCATTGTTGCTCTGCTTTGCATATGTAATGTTCTAACACCATGGATAATATGGAGCATGTTCATAGATATTGGACAGAGTCTAAAAGTTTTACTCATGAGTTGTACGCTTTCGTTTTTTTTCAGACAGGAAATGCTTCGTAGGTATCCAGATGCCGAGGCTACCATGGGCGAAGCTAGATTGGTTGGTGAAACCGGTCCAGATGATGCTGGAAATAGGCTGACTCCGACTACTGTCAAGGTACGAATGAGATAATTTCTCATTCGTTTGTCTTGGATAAGATTTCATTTTTATTTTGCATTTTGTTCGACACATCATGTGCACTCATTACATTGAGAAAGAAACGTGCAGAACTGATATTTGAATCTATTCATTTTCGTGCCATATTATTATCTTTGCTTCGAAGGAATTCATCACAAAGCACATGTACAACCCATTAAAGTACTTTTTCGATCGAAAAATATCCATTCCAAATGGCATGCTGGAAGATTGCCATCCCTTTCCCATGCCCACCCGCGCCTACCTCGACAATCCTCAGGCCGGAGCGATATACGCACCCTCAAAGAAAAGGAAGGTGAGGACAACGTACGACGATGAAATTTGGAGGGATCACTTGGCCATTTCGATTGGGTCGGACTTGCAGGGTCTCACCTTCCATCATCACCGAGAGGCGTGGAACGCGGTACTCTTCGGGAAGAAGCGCTGGATAGTGTGGGATCCTGCTCGATTCAAGCATAATGCCACGAGACAGCGTCGCATGACGCGGGATTGGGTAACGAAGGAGCATTTGAACGGTTATGAATGGATTCGAACGCTGTATCCCCTTCCGGAACGGAGGGATGAGATACGTAACCACGGGCATGATTGCATACAGCATGCTGGGGAGATGATGTTCGTGCCCGAGGGGTGGATGCACATGGTGGTGAATATTGGTGATACCGTGTCTGTGATTTCGGAGGTCGGACTTGGGATTGGGGAGGGAAAGAAGCCGGAGGACTTCTTGTTTGATCCTGAGGAGGATAGCAGTAGTGATGATAGCGAGGATTACTATGATAGTGAGGATGGTCGGAGCGAGGACTATTATCATGGTCAAGAGGAGGTCTCAGCGCCAACATCATGTTTTATGGTGGCGACAGAGGAATATCTAAAAATAGCCCCGTCTGAAATATCAAAGTCTCCTGCCTGTGCCATGATGTCCATGTTTGCCTTGATAAAATACTACGCAACGCTATTATTCTTCGCAGAGCTATTATAGCAATCTTTGCCAAGGATCCATCTGAATGGGGAAAATACGACACATGAGTCTCACTAAAGGCATCGCCATCCTCTTCGTTGCCGGTTTGTACAAGTTGCACAAGATGTGAAAGTAACCAGTCACTTCCAACTGGATCTGCATCTGGAATTGTGTACAGACTTTTAAGACTACCATCGCAACTCAAATCATCGCCACCAACACACTCAAAGTTACCATCGCACTCCTCACGGAATACAATACACTAACCTGGGTGTCATAATTTGAATTGCAAAGGTTGATCTCGGTATCGCCCGATGCTCCCTCGAGCTTGAAGTACACAGCAGGGCTGTTAAAATCGATGACACCGACACCGCAGCTGGGGAAACTGCCCGAAGCCTCACCCACATTTTTAGCCAAGTTAAAATATGTCCCCCCCATTATTATTTGGCAGCGCAATGCAGAGCTGTGCACGGAGGAGAAGAGTTTCTTCTCATCTCCTTGCTTCCCATCATGAATCCTCATTAGCTTGCATGCACGCACGAATGAACTGAGCAAGACCATTTCAATGCGGCCTACCTTCATAATGCGGCAACCACCACCTACCACCACGAGCGCCTTCCAGCTCTGCCATCCACTCATCTGCCTCATTTCAATGCTCTCCCCTATCTACTCTATTCTCCTTCAACCACACGTCTCTAGAGTGATATTATCCACCGTCGTCACCGCGCGACTCGTATCATAATATCGTCAATCGAATTATTGATACGCCAACTCCTCGAATTAATGCCCAAAATGATGTATTGTAATCGGCAACAGCTCGAGCCTATTGGCTCTCTTCTGTCAACATCTCCCGTTGCAACGTCGTCTTCGCCATCATGGCCTCGCCGTTATCTTCCGACGTGTCATCTTTGGGCGTTGATATTTACGGCAAGCCTCCGCCATGCCTCGCTCCTCGCTCTCCCTTCAACGCATCATCAATTGAGTCGTCGTCGTCGTCGTCTTCGTGTTAGCTTACGCTAGAGAGCTAGCGTGAGTAAGTCGTCTTCTTCTTCTTCGAGAGAGAGCTCGAAACGGTTTAGTTATTATTATTTACGGAGGAGGATAAATGAACCCATTTTAGGTCATGAATGATCAGATGAAAGTAGCGAGAGATAATAAGTAAGATACTCAAAGAATTTGCTCAATATTACTGTACCTGCTGGGCGTTCCATTAAGTGTTTTCTAATCGAACATACAATCACATCAAAGCGTGCTTTGTAAACAAGGCATATTGTTCTGGCTTTGTAAATTTCCTTTACTTTAAGACTGGAGTTCCGACCATTTTCACATGTATTACCTCTAATTTCCTCTCTCTTCACTACTATTCCCCTTCTCATGTAATCCCCATATTCAAAGCAATCCGCTTCGCCAAGCACACAATCTCACCAAGATCCATTTACTTCCCGGCAGAAGCAGGGCATA
>JALLAS010002568.1:0-11172 GCA_036939415.1 Detonula confervacea
GACGACGACCTCATCATTGATGTTGTGATGGCTGACACCCGATGTTGATGGCCTTGACGGCACGAAGGCAGCGTCGGCAAGCGATGATGCGAGAACGAATATCGGGATGCTCCCGGCCAGTCTGTTGAACCGCATTATCTACTGATATTCAGGCTGAAATAATTGCAGGCAGAGTGAGTGTTGTATGATGTCGCTTGGCGGGTGGAAACAGTTGGAACGGCTTCTACTCTAGGTCAAGGGAGGAACTGTGAAGGTTGGAGGCGGGTGGCGGCATGTGATGTGTGTGAAACAACACACCGGATCAGCGCTTGGCACTAGTGATTTTCGACACGAGTGAAAGAGTCTGCGCTGAAAGAGTGTATCCAAAATCAGCTGTACTCCTATCTACTCCTACGAAGCTAGGAGTAGCAAGACGCGGCGTCGTTTCGGAGATGTAAAGCAGGTACGCCATCAAGAATTAGTGTAAGGAATGATAGTTGCACGCAGCGCCACCGCTCTCAGGTCGATGACAATGGTATTTAGCGAACATGTTCAGTACACATGTACATATATCTTGATGTATAACATCGCTATGTACAGTTTCCGGCTATTTCTACACCTGCGTTCTCATCATTCTGACGATGACGACAATGACGGAAGCTCGCCACGCCATCCACCGCCACCGACGGCTTTGAGCTTTGATATTATGCAAGCAAGAGGCACGCAAGCTTCACTCCCAATATCGCACGAAGAAGAAGCAAATAGTTGCAGCGCAGTACATAACATTGCCGCAGGCTCCCTCACATCCGCAATTCAGTCCTAGATCCCGTGATTTTACACATTCGTTCCTTCACAAGCAGCACTGAAGACCGAAGCAACATGCCGTCCATCTTTCACCTCTCCAGGGCTCTCTGCCTATGCCTCTCGATCTCGGCCGCCACAGGCTTGGTAGCGGGTTTCGCTGGCAACAAAGCCAAGATCGGAAGGGTCAAGGCCGGACCAATCGAAATCAGCAGCCTCGGATGCGGCACTTGGAGCTGGGGCAACAAGCTCCTATGGGACTACGATCCCAGCCAGGACGAGGAAATCTTTAGAGCGTACCGAGCGGTGCGTGCTGCCGGAGTTACAATCTTCGATACTGCGGACAGTTATGGAACTTTGGAGTTGAATGGACGTGCGGAAATCCTTTTGGGCCAATTCGAGAGACGGTATCAGGAGGAGATATCGAATGTTCAGCCGAGTATGTTTGATTTGGGGAGTCTACTCGGCAATACAAATTCGGCTTCGAATAAACAACAAGTTGCTACCAAATTTGCACCGTATCCCTGGCGTATTACGCGAGGCAGTTTGGTTCAAGCCGCAAAAGAAAGCTTGAAGCGTTTGGATCAGGACAGTAAGTTCGGATTACCTTCTTATTGTTTGAGAACATGATGTTGCAATGATAATATCACGCTAACTCTGGATACTGAATTGGATGAATTCACTGCAATGATAGAACTTTGTGTTGCCCAACTGCATTGGTCGACTCAAAATTACCAACCATTGCAGGAAGGTGCACTCAGGGAGGGAATTGCTGACATCTATGATGCAGACTTATGCAAAGCAGTAGGCATATCTAACTATGGGTCTCAGCAATTGCAAAAGTTCTCGGAACGAATGAAGGAGCGCGATGTACCGATAGCAATTGCACAAGTTCAATACTCACTGCTGACAGCACGCAACAATGAAATCTTAGATTCGTGCAACGACGCTGGCTGCCGATTGATATCTTACTCTCCTCTCTGCCTTGGTTTGCTCACTGGAAAGTATGATTTGGACAATCTACCACGACAGGGCAATCCGCGCAGACAGCTCTTTCGTGAACTCTTGACGGGCGCACAGCCGCTGTTGGGAACACTGAAAGCTGTGGCAAAGGAAGTGGGTAAGACACCTTCTCAGGTGGCAATTAATTGGGCAATATGCAAAGGAACAGTGCCCATTCCGGGAGCGAGGAACTTGGCACAGGCTGAGGAGAACTTGGGTGCTGTTGGGTGGTCGTTGAGTAATGCGGCTGTGCAAGAATTGGATGTTGCATCTGCTGGTGTATCGAAGAAGATGATTGAGAACATTTCCCAGACACGATAAGACTTAATAGATGAAAGCATGACCAATAACTTTTCAAGCGGATACACTATTTTAGGAACTGTGCCATTTGCACTTGATGTCAAAACATTGTTCTCTTGGTCATGAGTCGTCTAATCTGTTGTGAACTGGTATCAAAAGTGCCCTTTCAATCAGACAATGCCTCAAAGTCAGTGCCCGTGATATCTTTCTCAGGTGTGATTGCAGTTGCAGTTGCAGGTGTTGACAAAGTTATCACATTCAACTTAGCTCTGCCAGTCATCAAGTCTCTGAGCCTCGCCTTGATCGTCATTTTTAGAGCTGATGACGAATCCAATCCAAAATGGGACTCAACATCACGCCGAATATCACCAGCATCTAGATTTTCTTTGTCTGCTGCTTCGAAGAGTCGGTCGACTACTTCAATTACTTCTGTCATGGAGGCCATTTTGTCTATTGATTGCTGGTTGACAAATCAGGCTAGAATCTTGCTTCGTTGATTGATTGAGATTGCTTCAAGAACAGTTTCTTTTTTATTTATGAGAAANTCAGGCTAGAATCTTGCTTCGTTGATTGATTGAGATTGCTTCAAGAACAGTTTCTTTTTTATTTATGAGAAAAAGTGAGATAGCATGGGTTCCAAAACTTGAAGCTTGACCCCAGGTTTCTACTCTTGTGAATGAAACAGGGATGAAGACGTTCGGGCGCAATCATGAGTAACTGAGGTGGGTATGCACAATAATGGTTTGGGTCGTTACGGATCTAATATAAATTCATCATAAGAATTTGAATAATGTGTGATGTATTATATGAATATAAACGGATTTATGAAACGATACTCATCAACCAAAGCAATTCCGACAAGGATGCAAACCTCTATCATACGCCTCCGAAACTAAAATGAGGTTGAACCGTTTCGACCTTGCCAAGTACTTACAATCGCTCTCCAAACTTCCCTTACTCTTGCATCTGTGGAATGCGCTTCCAGAAGGTGTGACGATGGCTTCATAATCCACATATTCTTTCCACTGACCACGCTTATGCTGCCGAGCCAGTTTTTGCAATGCTAAGAGTTTATCGTGATTGTGCACCTTTTTCGTTCTGGAAGGAGAGTATGCACGGGCGAGGCCGGATGCTATTAACCCTTCGTTGATGCAGAGCCATTGGCAGTTCATGTGAGGTG
Organism: Detonula confervacea; assembly: GCA_036939415.1. NCBI lineage: Eukaryota > Bacillariophyta > Thalassiosirophyceae > Thalassiosirales > Thalassiosiraceae > Detonula > Detonula confervacea. The sequence goes on from JALLAS010002568.1 coordinate 3,263, forward strand.
ATGATTGTCGTGGTCGTTTTCCTCGTTTGGATGCACCATTATTCTTGTTGTTGTTGTTGTTATTGTCACTTAAAGGAACCCAAATAAAAGCCGGCAGCCTCCCATAATGATCCTTGTTCTTCTCGTTCTTCGCCCCGTCAGTTTCCATAAAAGTCAACCAAATATCCTTCCCGTGGCAATATTTCTTTGTGTATTCCTTCGCCTCCAAGGCGAATGGCTGTTTCTCCCTCACTTCTGGCGTGTCTATTCCTAGCAAACGAACTTTGCTCCCGTCTTCATCAAGTGTCAGCGTATCACCGTCGTAGACGCTGCGGCAATGATACTTTTGGGCTGCATTGGCAAGTGATGGGTATATTGGCGATAGATCCGATTGTAGGACGGCACTGATGTGATTGTCATTGCCATTTGCATTTGCATTTGCATTGCTGTTGGTTTTCGACGTCTTGTTGTTGTCATGTGATGATGGGTTGCCGATAATTCTGGTAGGTTGGGCGTGTAGGCGTGGGAGAAATGGTTATTGTATTCCCGATGGTGCTGGAGTAAGTGTGGCAACGCAATAATTATTTGGTGGACGGGGCGGGGGATTTTCGCACAGAATTTTGGGAGGCAACTTTGGTAGGGTGACACGATGTCGAGCACGATGATGTGTGGAGGGGTTGCTGACGGTTTCGGTAGGGTGGCCGTCTTGTTGACCGAGGATTTATTATCGTAATCACGTTGGCTCGAGCGGAAGTGTGCAAAAGCAATAATTATTTCGCGGTTGGCGTGTCTGAGGTCGGAACGGAATTTTGCAACGTATAGATGGTCCCGTGACACGATGCGGCCGTGGAATGATGGGCCGTTGAGTTGTCGATGTGGTGATGTGGGTGGGTGACACCAGAGAAGTGCACAGAAGGTGCTCTCGCCAATAATTCGATGGGGAGGATATTGTTGGATTTCCGCTAGCTAGTGGCTACAAAATCCCATTGTGAGGGGAGCGGGATGTTGGATCGACGGTTCCCGCCATTTTTTGGAAGCTAGACGTCGTTGTTAGCAAACTTAGGCGTTGGGATGACCTTAAGCCCGTGCCTAGTTATGCATGGCACACATATTTTAGTAAAAGTCAGACAGACAGCAGGATCAGGGGGCAGGATCAACTTCGAGTGGGATAGATTGGCCCGATACGGTATTAAAAGTACCAAAGTGGGTAAGCCGACACGACACCCAAATAGCACGATGTCCTATTGGTCATTCGGTCATCCAGAAGGTACGATCACGTACGCTGTACGCTGGTGCTATGGTAGCTTCGACCAAGCCATTATTTATCCATAACAGCAAGAAGAAACAACTTCGAACAACATCAACTACGATAGCAGGGGCCGGCCGACCGGCCGCGGGGCATGCAACATAAAATAATGACATGTCTTTCAGGTATTGCATGGTGATTGCTAGGTACTCCAGTTGAGAGGCAGGTAAGCTCAGCGATGATGTCGGCTCGGGCGCACAGTGCGGCGGCTGGCCGTCCATGAGCGCCACCATGAGATTGTGCTATTGCATTGCAGGCAAAATCGGTTAGATTGAGGCGGGGGCTCGAATGCGGTTGGAGAGGCATGCTATGTGCGGATTCGAGAGTCGTATTTTGCATCGTCGAAAGAGAATTTGAGCGGGGGTCAAGGACAAGTGATGATGGTGCGGCCAAGCATTACTGATGCGGCTGAATATAATACTATTGTAGCTAGCTATTCTGTAATGACTATTGTATGAATGGTTTGACTGCTTGACCCATATTATCGCATGCGTCTTACGCCTTGTCCAATGGATATATTGAATGATTCCTTTTGATTTGGGCTTTGTCCCGTTTCATCCATGCGAAAAGTTATGTATTCTAATAGCCTCATGCGAATAGAGTTCATGGAATTTGTATCCATCTATGATCATATTGTGTGTTTGTGTGGTTTGGAGGGCTATCCATGTCTCATGTTGACATCTTCAGGAGCTTCGAACTCAGCCATGTTTTGGATACAAGAGGTGATAAATTTTTGTTCCACTTGATCATTCAGATTTTCATGCTGGTTCTTCTCGGGTTAGATTCGTACTTTTACGTTGTAACTTTTGCACTGCTTGGAACGATGACTCTGCCAGGCCTTTGCATCACAACTTGTTTCAATAGAGAGACTCATAGCATTCATCAAAAAAAATTGTCAATGAATTCATTGCTTGCTAGCTTGTATTTTGTTGACTTGATTTGGCTGATATTTGATATTGTGATTTTCATGTTGGCTTTAGTCAACTTTACTCGGGGATGAAAAATTGATGTCTGTCTATTTTTTTCACGTGCTGTTACGTTTCAACAGGGTGCAACGTTTGTACAGGTTTGTACCACTTTTTACGAAGATTACTGTCAGGTGTTTGCATGATCATTTTGCTTTGATAGAGAGACTATATTTCCATTGCATTCAACAAGAAATTGCTTTTCAATAGTATTGCATTGACAAATAGCTTTATTTCGCAACAAAAATTGATGTAGGCAACATCTCATCAAGATCTCATAGACATTAAGGAGGAACTAAAAGAAAAAGCATCGTGCTCCAGCCAAAGTAAAGGAGTTGAATGCCAGCTATCCAAGACAAGACAAATCTTTTCAATTAAACGAGGCATCACATCAGAACGAACATATAAAATGACACGAAGAATCCTTCCCATCGTCATAGCCCTACTCATCCAATCACTTCACCATCGACCTTTTTCATCCTTCGCGATCGCTCAAGATGTTACGGATGACATTCACGACCAGAATGCCCATCTAATGCCCCAAAACCATGCCCAAGGCAGGCGACACTATCCAGATTATGATATCGAACGCAGGAAACGAAAACCCTCACCTAAAAAACGCAGACCAAACAATCGTACCAACAGAAAGAAAAAGAAGAATAAGAAGAAAAAAGGCAAGCCCACTAAACCGAATAATAGACCCAACCGTCAGCCTGGTAAAAAGCCTCCATCAGGAGGTGGAGGTGGCGGCGGCGGCGGCGGCGGATCCAACGCAGCAGCCAAGAAAGCACTCGCCACCCTCTCCTCCGTCTCCTCCACAATCGACAATAAGTTATTCCTATACGAACACCCTTCCGACGGCTGGGTACCCTCCACAATCTACAAATTCTCCGGACTCAAGACGGCGCTCGAGGTAATGAACTCCCAGGGCGTGGCCGGCATGTATTACTACCTCGGCGATAGCAAAAATAAGGACAACTCCAAGGAAGCTCACATTTACGGATTGGTCAACGTGGCCGCATTCTTGGCACAGAGTATGAAGGAAACGATCAAGTATGATGCCTGCAGTGAGAACAATTGGGATCTCTTTGGGAGCAAGGGGTATCCGTTGAGCAACTCTTGTGGACAGTTGGGACAGAGTTATCAGGATTATAAGTGTCCGAAAGGAGAGGAGCATATGGAGTGTAAGGTGGATGATGATATGGAGATTACGGCGGTGACACATGCAAAATGGTATGGAGGTGAGATATGATGAGAATGGTGTTTGCATTGTATTTGTCATGTTTGAACTTTGGTTGTTGGTGTATCATACTTATACATGTTGTGATGTCATGCACCCTTTACGTTTCATTGCAGCCCCGGCTCCATTCTTCTGCAAGCCCAAGAAGAACAAGAGTGATGCCACTGGGAGATGGGGTGAGTTTCTCTGTTCAAATGGTTGAATATTGCCATTGTTGTCTGATCTTTACTTAATGAAACACGTTCAAAAATGCATCATATTTTCGCCAGATTACGGCTATGAGTGTAACAAACGATGGGCAGATCCTCCCGAAACATGTGAGATCTACGAGGATCAAAAGGCTGGCGGATTCGATAACAGCCAGCCTGTCGCAAATCGCAATGGAAGGACGGACGTGGAAGGATGTTGCTGGTGGGGCAGGGGTAAGAGAGTAGTAGGTAGTATGGCGTTGCCAATCAACCTTCGAAAGCTCTATTGAGTTGAACATTTTGTCTTGTTGCTAACCTTTTGAAATGTGCGTGATGAATATTGTGGCTACGGATTTTGCAGGAGTCATACAAACCACAGGGATATGGTGAGTTGATGTCATGCTGTGTATGGAGCCTCACTTTCATCGATAGTTGTTTTGCCGGCCTGTCTCTCTCAACAACTTGTCACCACTTTGTCTTCATCGACAGCAATTTTGGCAAGCTCNNAGCTCAACTACTACCTTGGAAAAAGAGCCGCAGACGCAGGGCGGAAGACTCCCTATGGTGAAATAGACTTTTGCAAGGACCCTGAAATTATTTGTTCCAGTAAAAAGTACACTGAGCTAAAATGGATAGCGGGTATGTTCTATTGGATGGAGAGCGTGCAGAAGTACGATGTGGGTGGTTGGAATTATATGGATGAGCTGCACAAGTTCGTGGATGGAGGGTTGATGAATCGTGGCTTCATTGATGCGGTCAGTGGCATTGTGAACCGTGGGTGCCATAATCCGGTGAGTTTGCTCATTTTTATTTGATATTGTACGCGCAGTGTTGTAGGATTTGCGACGGCTTATTCACCAACGCATTGCATCTTTTACAACTCTTCCTTAGCCTTGTGGAACAGGTATGGTTGACGGTGGATCCGAGCGATACAATAACTTCAACAAAGCCTTGAAAACATTTAAACTTACATGATGGCTCTTTATGAAGTAGAGGGACGTTGTTGTTCTATTGTAAAAGCCAACAGTGCTCGGATCAAATGCAAGAGTCTGAGACGCGTTCAAATTATTAATTTGAACCACGAGCTTAAACTGTCCTTGTATGGTAAAGGAGTGGAAATAAAGTATGCCAGGAATGATTAAAAGCCCTGATCGAGGAACAGAAATACTTGCCCAACCAAGACAGAAATCAGGGATTTTCCAGACCAATATTGCTATAGATGGCAAAGAAGAGAGCAGATATTAATTTTCTCTTGGTAAATAATAATTTCGATTTAATAACCAGCTACCTAGTGTTTGCCCGCGTGAATATGTACTAGCCTTGCTTGTGCATGTACTCTGTAGGCCGTGGAAGCAAGGAAATAACGTAGTGGAAGGGAGAGAGATAGAGGCCACACATTGTTTTATCCGATTGCATCTGATTACATGCTGTGCAATATTTCGAGTCTGATGCATTTTTGTTCCAATGCCTTGATTTTGTGGCATCCTACCTGATAGAGCACGGACATTTTCTTGCAGACTCGAACAGCTCGCTCTGCCCAGATATCTAGAGCAATCCATCCAAGTCCTCGCAATGTGGAAGGTATCTTATTTTGGAATTAGTACCAAAGTACCCTTCAAAATCAAACACAGCACGAATGAACACGTCCGTCCATGATCGCTCCGAATCCATCAAAAACATGTGTTCGAGCGTGGCTCGAATCACTATTCCCAACAGTTTCACTTGGCACCGGATACACCTGAAAGCTCGGAAACAGCTCGCAGTGCTCGCTCGCAGTCTACCAGAACTCTTCATAGCCTCTGGCTTGCTCTGGCTTCGTGGTACATTATTTAATCTCCCCAAATTGGATCTCATGGGCATCGAAAGCAACAATACTGATGAGCTATGTGCATTCCTACAGGCGCCATCTCCCACTTCCCAAGCTGCCGGCCGTGTGATGACGCTAGGTTCAGTACAGAGCCGGAACCAAATGAAAATGGGAAATTCCAAATACCGTATGCATCATGTGAACACTAGCCCCATCGTATTGGGTGTGTTTGTTTTTGTCAGCTCTTTCTTTGTGGGATATCTATGGGGAAGCGCGATGGATGGATCTAGTGCAAGTCAGACAAGTGAGAGTCTTATGGTTTTGAATGAGGATGGTGATTCAGGATTGTCAATGAATGTGACTGATATGACGCTTCCTGATATCAATGATTTTGCCAATCAATTTCATGATGCTCTCGAATCTGATGGGCGCAACGGCGATGCCTTCATTCCCTTCATTCTTCAACGTGAAAAATTGCTTTGCCGCCGTGTCCATCGTAAGGAAATGAGAGAATCGACTAGAATCAAAGCAGTCGCTGAGATGATTCGAGCTGCATTACACTTGTACCCACGTGAGAATCTAGCTCATCAAGTCAGGCGTGAGCTCCCGTTGCTTCTTTTCAATGGAGATGGTAACGGCTGTATAATAACAAATCGTCAAGATCGGTTCGACTTCCCACGCTTTTCTTGGGCATACCCTTCACCCAAGTATGATTCTGGTTGGTGCAATGCCATTCCTGTGCCAACGTATGTATCGTGGAGCGCGTTTCACAAAGTGCACAAGACACATTCCAGCTGGAATCAGGTGTTTGCATCACAATCAAAGCAGTACCCATGGTCCTCTAAAATCAAGAAGGCTGTGTGGCGGGGGTCAACTACTTATGATAATCGTTTCCATGGAATGGGTTTGAACGAGACACCACGAGGAAAGCTTGTGCAAATGAGTATGGCTCATCCTGAACTGATTGATGCTGGATTCTACCAAATCACTAAACAATATTTGTCTCAGAAAAACGAGCTCGTCAACCAGACCATCATTACAGATCGCATGCCTTTTGATGATCAGATGAAGTACAAGGCCATATTTGACATTGACGGAAACAACTGGTCAAGTCGCTTCCCAACGCTTTTGTGCACAAACAGTGTCATTATAAAGGTATGATTGAGCTCGTTCAATTTGAATAGTTTGATGAGAGTATTTGTTTAGAATTTCTGATTGCAATTCTTGCTGTTGTTCTTCTCTTCTCTCGTAATTGTAGATTGACCCTGATTACATTGAGTACTTTTACCATGAGCTGACGCCTATGGTGCATTATGTCCCTGCATCACTTGACAATTTAACCGAGGTGGCAGCTTATGTTCTCGACAATGAGAATGCAGATGAGATGAAGCTTATTGTGGATTCTGCAAATATGTGGTGCAAGAGGAAAATGACTGAGAAAATAATGGTGACAGATTTCATGATGCAGCTGAAGAAATATGAGGTAGCATTCAATGGTTATATGGAACAAAACATCCACAATGATCCTTTGGATCCTCTTTTGGACAATATTACCGATCTAGTTGAGTGCAAGTGATAAATGGGGCATCATTCATGAGATTGAATGTATTGTCACATCTTCGTTGTGCATATCTCAAGATGGCATACACAAATTTCTCCCAAAGGAGGTCGGCATCTACGAAGGTCCTTGTAGATACCTTGGCTGATGATTGACTTGGAGACAGAAAGTTTTTGCAGAGATAGTTACAGTTATCTCCACCTCTGCTATTTTCTGCCAGGGAGGTAGGCAGTATCATTTCTGAATGAAAAAACTAGATGTCATTAAGTGTTTTGTTAAAGGTCTGTCTTCATTTGATGCTCGACGACAATATCTTCATCTCTGCACATACCAGCATTAAACTACAAACTGTTGATACTATTACTGATAGCTGGCTCCTCAACCGTGTCCGATCTCGTGTTTCGTTTCTGACACTAGAGTTGACCGGATCATGGGAACCTGTTTATAGGTTTTTATGCAATTTTACAATGCAGCTACTTTTGGAAATCATCTCATTTGAATTCTTTGCACTGTAACAGATTAGCCAGAGTAGAGGTAGTGTACACATACAAAAGTGAGCCGGCTTCCCTTTTGACTCAATATCCCTACAACCCCGTAAAGCCCACAGATTTAGGGACCCCACAAGCTAAATTCTACTCATATTTACATTAGCAAATAACTAGTATGCCACCATATATATGGCTAGAGAGCTGTGGGCATATTTTATGATGATACCATCCACGTGTTGGACACACTTTTCTATCCACGCTGGGCACATTTTCGAAATGACACTGCTGAGAGGGTGTCTCTATCTCAGGTAAAATATAATATTGTTATGATGGCACAATGTTAATGTACCATCACATGCCTATTCATTATGATACACTT
>JALLAS010002577.1:0-11347 GCA_036939415.1 Detonula confervacea
CCTTTCTTCTCGTAATTCCACTTGGAATGTTGCGCCGCAGCCTTCATTGATGCAATAGCATCCCTGGATATTTGTCTTCAAAAAATAAGGCCAAGACGAATATATCCTGGAGTTGAGCTCTTTGTCGTGATGCATGTCCGTTATAATCAATTTTCACTTGAACTCACCTCAACTTTGGTGCCCGTAGCCTTCTGAGTAATCGGAAGCAGTTGATTCCATAATCTTCGTGCAAAGAGGACAGAAAATGACATCATATGACTGAGAACAGGGGTATCGACGTACGTAAAAACATACTGGATGATGTATGCTCATGGGGGATACTTACAAAATGTTATTATCAATCTATGTTGGCGCCCAAGGTCAAGCATTTCAAGAAGTTTTTGTACATAATGATGACACCTCTCAGCATACCCAAGCCTGTTTGGACACCAAGCAAGATAAGTTGGACGAATTTGAGCGGAATGATTGACATGATACCCAATGCGCAAAGTTTTGAATGATTGTGTACTTACCAAAAGGATTGAAGCGCTTTATGGAAGTTCACTGTTTCAGAAAGCCGCTTCATGCAGAGCGATTCACTCAATTCCTTTTCCCTGTCACCTTTCTCAATAGAGCTGTCTTTGTCAATCAAGATTGCAATTGTCTCTTGTAAAACTAGCAAGTACTTTTTTGACAAGTAATTATCATGCTGTCTTACTACATTCAGATAATAGTCACATTGCTGTAAAATAGTAGGCAACTTGGATCCGCCAATGATAGATAGCCGCATGTGGTGAATGGCAGAAAAGAATGCTGAAGCAGAGGGCGTTCTGATTATTTGCTTTGATATCAAGATACAAAAGAATGATAGGAAACGATATCAACAATTTCTTACCAGAAAACGTGTCTCCATTGGACATGCCAGTTTCAAACCCCCTTTTAGTCATTTCACTACAAGATTGTATTGGTTCAATGTAATACGCCAAATGTCTAAAATTGCATCATTTTGCACAATGTTAATTGTCGACGGTGATATGAAAAAAATACTATGTGAGGGATATATTTAACCATGAAAACTGCATAAGTTATTGGTACCCGTAGTATAAAAAGTGCACTGTCCAGTTGTATGGTGAATTTGTTGTGGATATCGACGTGCAATTTTAGAGAATGTAAGATCTAAAAAGAAAACATAAGAATGCAATTGCTAACCTCTAGCAATAGTATCGGAACACTCGAATCTGGTCATCAAATGATGAGCTCGCTTGCCAATTTTGCAGATATCTTGAATGTCTTTCATTAAACTGCTCATCTGACATCGACATGTAGCAAATTCAATGAACCCCAACAAGGAATATTTGGTTATTCCGTGAGCCAGACTCAGCTCAATCATCCGACAGCCAAGAAATGGAACTACCTCTGGCTTGACAAAAAATGACACGATCGTCATGGAGGAGTAAAATTTTATTATGGCTGGATTTAGGCTGGATTCATCACTCTTGATTGACATCAATTCTTCGTCTGATTTGCACAGTAAATAATTTGATGTGTCTTCAACTGAAAGTAAAATGAAGGATGAATAAAATGGTATGTATTGCTACGATATGACCAAACATGATGAAAAAGACACCCTTGAAAGACTTACCCATTTTGAACACATCTTTTCCATCACAATATGCAGGAACATCTTCGCCGAGTTGACTTAGTACTTCTAGACAAGTCATGAAAGCATCTTCAGCCTCCTCTCTTGCCTGATAAACATTCACAAGCAAAAAGTAAGCATCAAGTTTGTCTTCTATGCAATGCCCCTCCTGAAGAATCGATCGCACAGAATCACATGCTTTATCGCTATTGCCGCATGAATGGGCGGATTTCGCCAGCAAGAAGTAGATACGAAGGCTCAGCTTGTAGTCAGTTTTCCAATGGTCCGTTGGAACCAATGATAATGCTTTATCCAAGTAAGCACCTGCTGTGCCATAATCTGAGCGGTCAAAGCACCGTACTCCTGCTTCCAGATTAAGCTTTGCAATGTCAATACGCATCGCTCGTGCTTGTACCAATCGCAAGCCACGATTTATCTGGTCAACAACAGGGAGAACAGCCTCCCCTAATTCATGCCCCTTTTTTGATACTGAGTATAACACAAGTCCAAGATTTTCGTGGTACTGGCATTTATATTCGAACGAGGAAATGAAAGAGATGGAAAATATATTGACATTAGCTGAGGGTTGGACCAAAGCATTCAAATTTGCATGTTGTAACAAATCATTTGACATGGAATAGGGCCAGGCATGGGGTGTCACAAATTACTCAGCCTACCTTATCCTTGTCCTCGTCAGATATGAGACGGTATGCTGCCTCTCGAACCTGGATATGGAAAAAGGCAAAAAGTGAGTCCTGAAGTTCGTGAATCGTAACAATAAGACTATTGCATTTACCTTGTCATGCACAAACTTAAAATCTCCAACTACCACCACGATAAAAGAGTCCCATATAAGCTCCTCTAGGCACTCTTTAATATTTGAATACTCTGATGTAGAGCTCAGCAAGTCCACAGCAGATGTATAAATTCTAGTTCCAAAGCAAGATACCACTTTCAGCACGGATTGAACCCTTTCTGACAATTGGCTCATTTTATTGGTCAGGAGAAAGAGCACATTATCTGTGATATCCATAGATTTAATTGCCATTTCATCCCATACCCAACGTCGTTTCCTCAAGCTGTATTGCACCAAGTCACGCTCGACTAGAGATTTGATGAATTCAAGCAAAAAGAAGGGGTTTCCTTTTGTCTTCGTGTACACGAGGAAAGTAAAGTAACAAAATACATTATGAGATCAAACACAAGCTCTCTTGTGCATATGGTTGCAGACTTGGTACATGACAGGATTGGATCTGAGCGAAACCAAACCAAACCAAACAAACATACCTTTTGAAAAATGATATCCGACAGAGGCTCGCACAAACGCGGAAATATCCCCATGGCATCAGATATCCAGCAATTAATATCATTGTAATTGATCCCAAACAAACTCAACTTGGTACTCGGCACTCCACTCCGATCCAAATTGTCCATAAACTGATGTATAGGATGATCAATCTGATGCTGAACCTCATTACTTCTATAACTTCCCACGAAGAAAAGGCACGACGAAGACTCGCCTTCCTTATCCATTAATATGCTCTCGATGACAGTCAATGCTGAACTATCGGAGCTCCACTGCAAGTCATCGAGGAAAAACATTACTGGATGGTATTGACTTGACACAATGCGCATGAAACGTCGTAGGATGAAGCCTACAGATTGGGTGTTCATTTGACCGTCGTGGTTATTATAATGTGCTGCAGATATTTCGAGCTGAGGCGCGATGAGGCTGACGTTTGGCAACAATCTGGCCAACACGGAATCAGAACCAAATGCTTCCATGAGTAGGTTGGCGATGACAATGAGTTCTTGGGGAGTGTTCTTTTCCTTGATGAGAAGGCATAGATGGTTAAAGGCCGATACTACTTCCAGAAGAGGTCTTTCTTTGGAGATTTGATCGAGTTTTCTGGTGACGACATAGCCTCCGGCCACATCAACTTGGGCCCTCAAGCTTTCGACCAACCGGGTCTTGCCACTGCCAGAGTAACCCCCTATAAAGAAGGCTTCGCTATGTACCGATGATACTCTGCAGAAAGCCTCTTGAATTTGCGACACTTCCGTCTCCCTCCCATACAGCTTTTCTTTTCTGAACTGAAGTTTAACCTTGCCATCATTACTACGAGCCTGTCGCCCAATTGATTCATGTACATCAAACAGAAAACGGCCGGGTTCCAAAAGCAAGAGATGTAAATCAGAAGATAAGGTCTGGAGAGAATCGTACGCATCCACAGGCCGTTCAATACTGTCCAATCCACATTCAAGAAGGTTATGTACCAACATGGAAATAGAGGAAGGAAGACCCAATTCTTGTAGGGATGTGTATTGTGATGGATACGATTGGGATATGCTGCGAGGCCCATCACCATTGTCTGCAATCCCATTGTCAGTAGAAAAGAGTTCCCTCTTTTTACGAACCGGCTCTTGAAAAACACCACCAATGACTCCAGTATTGCCATCTTTTCTGTCTTGATTAATATCCCCATTCTTAGCTTTCAATCCACGAAGGATATCGATTTTGGATGTGTCAAATTGAGAAAATAGCTCATATAAAAGCAGGCCAAATGAATGCAGCGTAGAACTCTCATCAACGCCATCTTTACAGCGGTTCTTTGATGATGATTTTGCGCCTGCCATGTTTTCACTTTCCAACACTTCAACCTCTAGATATTTTCCCATCTCATCTCCTTCTTCATCAGTAGAATCGCACCGTGGGCTGTAGCTGCCTGTCAAGAAGGAAGGTTCGGCAATTTTCAATGATATTTCTGGCGAGAGCATGTCTACTCCATCCACCACCGGATCTCCACTAGATCCAGTTCCAGTTAATCGAACAGCGAAGTTGTCAATGCTGCACTCAACCCCGTGTGCTCCTCCCGCCTCACAACCCCCAGCCTCAGAGCTGCCATTACCATCGCCTTGATGATGATTCAAATGATGCTTCAACAGCTCCGACATCCCATACGCCACGGTGATCTTCCTGATAAGCATTGCATTTTTGTATCTGACCTGATCCACCATGGTAGGGATCTGAAGCTTCCGTTCGCCCACGATCCAGTCTCGGAGAGGGGTGCTTCTTTTCTGATTAGGGGCCGTTGCCATTTTGCTATTATGTGCTCGGATAGATATACGTGTGTATTTGACATAACTTTTGGTTTTCGTAAAGTTTGAATTATGCGCGTCCGCACGATCGTGTGGACGCAATTATTTCTACGTGTAAATACCCACTGAGTCAGCAGTGACTAAACGGGACTCGAAACGGGACTGAAGTCCCCAACACCCCCCTGTCTCGTGAGTCCACGCTCGGATCGTATTTATACGTTCCAGCAGACTCAAAAACAATATCACAAGTACTAACCCGAGCTGCCATGGCTGTCTGGCGGGACTGAACGGGTTGGGGTGGTTGTGGGGAACGAAGTGAGTAATATGGTAGGATGCGTTCCGAAGCTATTACCTCTGATGGTACGGTGTGGTGGTACTTGAGGAACGCGGTCTTAGAAACCATCATGGAGTCACGCAAGCGACGGAAATGGGCAGTGTCTTTAATTTCTTTGGTGAAAATGTCACTGGGGTTGATGATGCCAGGAATATGGGTGACACATACGTCCCCAGCTTGATGTCTTTCCCTGACTTGGTTTTCGCGTAGGCTAATGTGCTTGATGCCCTTCGTGGTACATGAAGCTGACCAGTTGACACAGGCCTGGTTGTCATTGTACACAAGTGTACATTCGTTGTCAGATATCATATTGAGGTCATGGGCACGGAGTTTGATTGATTGTAGATCTTTGATGCATTCGTTGGTTGCCAAGATTTCGGCTTCACAGGAGCTGAGAGCGGTGTGGTCTTGTCGAATGGATTTCCATGCGATGGGCCCCCCTGACATACAAACAAGGTATCCTGAGAGAGAGCGGAATTTGAATAGTTCGAGCTCGGTACCATCTTCAACGGCGTTGCCAAATTGCCCGCCCCAGCAGGCGTCACTGTATGCAGTGAGATTATGGCATTCAGAAGGGCTTGGCGGAGTAGAGTCTTTGTAGGCCTCTTTGTCATGGTGGTGAGGGAAATGGTTAAAAGCTTGGATGGTGTGGCATGCGTCGGAGTGATAGCTGATGCCGTATTCTGCAGTGCTGTATAGATACTTGATGGCGTGCACCGCTGCTTTGTAGTGTTGGTGGTTCGGAGCCAGACTGTATGATGCAAGAAAGGTAAGGACCGGGGCAATGTCCGGACGCGAGCATTGAGCTAACCAGTTGATGGATCCTACCATTTGCTGGTAGGTTTTAGTTCGTTTGGGAAGGTCCTTATCGTGGGGATCAGATGGAGGGATTGCATCTATTGGGTAACCAGACCGGTAGGGTGACATGTTAGGTACTTGATTCATATCGTCGATACCGAAGCGTGTGGCGGTGTATTCGGTGAATGCAGATTGGCAAAGGTGGACCGATATGTGTTCGTCGGGGAGACGTTTCCATGTGAATGCTGTACCAAGGAAGTAATCAGCATCTCCCATAAAATCTACTTTGATGTGTGTTGCTAGAATCTTTTGAAAGAGGTCTTCTTCTGCTTGTGAGGTAGAGAAGAAAACAAAGTCATCAACATACAGGCCGACGTGAATTTCTTTGCGGTCCGAGAGACTCTTGTCGACAGAGTGTACGATACCAGAATACAGGCAAGGATCATGCGGTGAAGCTGACAATCCCATTTCTTGAAGGATGGAGGTAATCATATTGTACCAGTGCTTGGGACTGCGTCTCAGACCGTACAATGTCTTGCGGAGGAGCCAGAATTCGTCATTATGGAAGGCTGGGTCACCAGAGGGAGGGCGGATAACAGTGGTTTCATCGTCGGGCAATGTTGCATTGCAGAAAGCATTCTTGCAGTCACCCTGTTGGAGCACTCGGCGTTGACTGACGGCCTTGGCCGTTAGGAGGCGAAGGGAGTCGTATTTGAGAACGGGGGCGTAGCGTTTCGATTTAGAGTAGACACGGTCTTCGTGGTTTCCGAGAACGACAATGCGTGACTTGGCGCGGTTGGGTTTACCGTCCCGATCCGTCTTCACTACGAGGACACACATGGATGGAATAGCTTTAGGAATCTTGCCGGAGCGTCGGAGGGCAAGATAGTCTTTCTTGGAGATACGTTCGTAGACCCCAAGATCTTCCAGCCCCCCTTTTTCCTCATTATAACTATCAAGCCAAACCTGGCGGTCTGGATTTGAAGGGTGTAAGGCTTTAGCAAGAGATGGTGGACAGGGGCTAAAAAGGTTTTTGGCAGAAACAAAATTTGCAGATGGGGCCGACTTTGCCGAGGCTGAGGTAAGAAAGGAGCTGACAGTGGAGTGACCCGAGAGTAGGATGTCTTCGGCAACAAGGGTGGTCCAGTTTTGTTTGAAGTCCGGCAAAGGGATGGACCAGTCGATCTTGGTGGAACGCAGGTTGCGTTTAACTACGAAGTGAAATCCTTCAGACGGGGAGTAGTGGATAAAACCTTTGTGGTAGGCGCCATTGTGATCGTAGGTCACTTTGGCCTGGTTTTGGAAGCAAGTAGGTATGCCAGCAACTCTTTCGCTGGGCAGAGCCTTGGAGGGATCAGCCGTTTGAGTTGGTCTGGTTGTAGCGATGATAGATTCGTATTTGCGTTCGATGGTTGTTCCGTCGTCGAGAAGAATGGTGTACAGGTCGGGAGGTTCGGATGGGTCTGCTGAAGGGGGAGCAGAAGGATCTTCAGGTTGCTCGGGACTGTTAAGATTTCCCGGTCTTGGTAAGGGCACATTTTGGACAGTGCCTTTGAGAGGCTTATCATCCACTTGAATGGTGAGTCTTGTGCCTGGTGGGAATGGCTCAGGAGCAGGATCTGTCTTGTTCCGGAGAAGGCCACATGTAAGCCCCCCTGAGTAAGTGATTGACTTGGGGAAGTTAGTGACGGGCAAACAACCTTCGTCCAATTTGAAGTTGGGTGGACGATAGTAGTTCTTTGTGATGGGATTGTAGAATATGATAGTATTTGACTTGTCGTCTCTGCCGACGGCAATTCCATCCAAAGATTGGTCTTCGCTTTTTGAGCGGCTGGATGTGCTGTCTTTGTCTCGGCCAAAATACCCTATGGAGAAAAGTTGGAACCAAGTTTCAGGGTTAGGTTTCTCATTGTGCACTAATTCAAAGGGAGTGGTAAGCTTCCTATTGAGACGACCAGGTACCTGGTTGATCATGATGGTAGCATGCCGGAGAGCGAAGTACCAGAACTCGCGACCAACTTGCTTGTCCGTGATATAAGCCCTCGCCATGCGAAGGACCGTTTGCCATGTCCGTTCGACTAGTCCATTGGATGATTGTCGTTTAGCCGGAGCAGCAATAATGTTGCTCTTGTTGTGAAGGATCCACCTCAGAGTTTTCCCCCCAATCAGTTTGGTGTCAAAGTCCGAGTGAAAACGTCTTGGGACGCCTCCAGCGTCTGCTTTGAACTGCTCAAGGGCGTTGATAATTTCATCGGATGCTAAAGATGTGATGCCATAAAACCATGCATATCTAGTGGCAACGTCCACTAGTAAGATACCGTAACGGAATCCACCTAAGGCCACACAGTCACCAAAGATGATGTCCATGTGAACTTTATCCAAGTATTTGCGATGTCGCTTGATTGGTTTGCCTTTGGGTGGATTCTGGATGGTGGCAAAGGTGCCAAGAGTGGGGGGCAGTTCACCTGATGACAGGAGAGTCGCGTTGTTGGCAGCATCAGTGAGATGACGCATATGACGAAAACGGCGACAACCAAATATGCGGTGGAGCTGTAATGAGTCAAACTGACGTCGAGACTCGCATGGGGCCGGCGTGTAGCTTGGTGGTACTGGTGGGAGAGTGCTAGTGTCATGATGAACAAGGCACAGCTGTGAGTCAGTCAGTGGGACAGATGAGTTACTTGCCAGCTCATCCAGAGTGATTGGTTGATTATCTGGTTGTAGGTCGGGGGCTGACACCGCCTGTGGAGGGCCTACCACTGATGGCGTGTCCAGGGTAGTAGCCAAAGCTGGTTCTGCTTCCGGTTCGATAAGATGGGGACTGGTGGGGGTAGCACTGGGAGTATGAGAAGGCCGGCCAGAAGCACGCAATGAAGGCAGATCCGGAGGTGCCATCTTCGGCTCGGAGTAGTCAATAGGACCATTGTAGGATGGCCCCAGAGATTCGAAACTGAGTAGATTGTCCCTGGAATCATCAATTTCAAGGATGAAAGTGGGAAAGAGGACAAATGATCCCAAATCATACGTACCGAGAAGGCCACAACCATGGCGCTGGCGGTGGCGTCGGAGCGAGAACAGAGGGCCACGCAAGGCAGGAACGTGCAACGAGTTTCTGGTCTTGATGACCTTGCCGTTGAGACGGTACACTGTGGACCCGTACCCTTTGATCTGAACAAGGTGATCATCGCCTAAGAGGGCGTACTTGTCCACCAAGGGCGTGTATGATACAAAACACGAGTAGTCCGGGTACATGTCATCAGTGGCACCAGTGTCACCACAGCACTCCTCGACGCCTGGCACCCGGGTTGCAACACTGCATGCGTTCGAGGCATCCGGAGACGAGAGTATGTCCTGCATCTTCTCTGTGAGAAAGGTTGCCACCGATCGTCTCGCGCTAGCACGTTGTCGGCGGTTGACAAGCTTACGATTCCATTTCACGGTGATGGGATTGGGTGCGGGACGCGGCGGGGCAGGCAAACAAGAAAGTCGACAAGCGGATGGGTAAACAGGAGATTCGGCATTTAATTTAGATTCAGCATTATTAAATGTATCATCAAATGCCGCCTCTTCGTCGTCGCTGGATGATGCCAAGGCATCGAAGTAACCGTTTCCACCTGAGGGATGATTAACCTTGGGGGTATGTTGAGGGGCTTGAGGGGAGGCGTCTGGAGTTTGGACTCGGCGCGCGCCGGGTGGCCGGGCCGTCTTATCTCCAGTCTTATCTCGGGGAGGGCGGGGCAGGAATTTAGAAGTGAATGCTTCTGCTATCTTGGCGGCGGCAACGGCGTCGCGGCGATGGACAATGCCGGCACGTGCAGCGCCAGGACAGCCCACCTCGTGGTGGAACTTGAGCTTGGCGTTGTCGGGGTCCGTGGGCTTCCAGAAGCAGCAGGAACACATGGTATTGTCCTGCGCGGCATCCTTGATGAGGCGCCAATCAATTGGTTTGGTGGGAGGATACGGCGCTTCCGATGGGGCTGGACGACGTGGGGGAGGGATGGCGGCGGCAGGCTTGGCCGGCGATGCCGCCGCAGGCTTGGGGGCTCCGGCTCCAACTCGCTTTGCGGCAGGGAGGAGGGCTTGAAGGCCCATGGGTTGATGGTCTTGATTTAGATCCCGGGCACGGCCTTCTTCATCCGTCATTTCCTTCTCAAGAGACCTGATGGAGGCCGTCGTGACACCTTTGTCATTGGTGAGATACCGCATCATCAGACCAGGGTATCTTGAGGTATCCAAGCTGGCGAGCGCAAACAGTGGGAGAATATCAGCCACCATCATCTGGCCGACAACTTCATCAATGTTGCGAACACGGCTCATGAAGACACCGCTCGTCTCGCCCGGGTTTTGTTCCAGGGCAACCAAATCCCGCACCGCTTTCATCTTGGAAGAGGTGGAATTGGCCGTGACCATCATGATGAGATGGTCCAACATGCGAAACCCATCAATCTTGAACTCCGCGACATTCATGATAGTCGCCTTGATGTGGGCGGGTACGCGATCCTCTTGGATCAACTCCTTTCGGATCCAGCGAGACTGCTCCTCAGTCGCCGGAGTCTTGGCGGTCCAGTCCACCACCTTAGCAAAGAAGGGAGCTTCCTTGAAGCACTCGATCTTCTCGAGCCAAATCCGCTTGGTGGCGTCTTCCCCATCCCAATCGGGGAAGGAGGGAGCCTTCTTATTTGTTGTAGTACCCTGGCCGGAGAGGCCAGTCATTGTTTGCATGAACTGTGCCTGTGCCTGGAGAAATTGGCTGAATTGGGCATTGGCTGGTGGTGGTGGCACTCCGCCCGGGTATTGATAACCCGGCGGAGGCGGAGGTTGTTGATATGGAGGCGGAGGTTGCTGCTGGTACGGTTGCTGCTGCTGGGCCTGCTGGAATGGCTGCTGGAATAGCTGCTGCTGGGGCGGCTGATATGGCTGCTGGTACTGCTGCTGTGGAGGCTGCTGGTACGGCTGCGGAAAAGGCTGCTGTGGCTGCTGCTGAAAAGGCTGCGCAAAAGGCTGTTGCTGATACTGTTGTTGAGACGGCTGTTGATTAATTGATGGCTGCTGTTGAAATGGTGGCTGGTAGTTCTGATTTTGGAAGGGCTGTTGCTGTTGGTGCTGCTGCTGATGTGTCTGTTGCGGAGAAGGCGGCTGACCTGGTACCCGGAATGATGTACGGGAGGGAGGATTCTTTTGCTGCTGCTGTTGTGCGGGAGACTGCGTCAGCGGCGTCGAAGGAGATGCTGCCTTTGTTTGTTGTGGTGGAAGGTCCATCGGCCGTTGAGGTGTTGTGAGAGGCGGCGCCTTGAAGCCGAATGTATTGGGTGGCGGCTGCCATTGGGATGTGCCATCGTAATCCCCGAACTGGGGAGGCTTAAACGGTGGAGGCGGTGGCGGAAGCTTTGTCTCCGTAGTTTGGTTGATGTTGATGTCTCCAGCATCATATTTAGACGGAGCCTTGGGAGAGGCTACCTCTACACATCGTTCAGTGGAGTGATAGCCTCCTGTTATGA
>JALLAS010002642.1:0-11032 GCA_036939415.1 Detonula confervacea
GGCGGCGGCACCGTTTCAACCATACCCGGGAGACTTGGCTAGTAGCCATGTCTGATAGCTATATTAATTTCTATCACCATGTCAATATCGAGGCCAATGTCGATTTCAATATAGCTATTGATTTGGATATTGATCCTCATATTGATATACAGATATGCCAATGTCGATTCCAATATGACAGTGTTGATGCCAGTATTGATAACGATATAAATTAATATCGATGCTAGCATTGATATCGCTACCTATCAATAAAAAAGATCCACAGGGCTTTGAATATTAATGCAACATGAGTTACATCTCTAGAGAGCGAGTGTCTTGAGAATCAAGCTCAAACAACATACAATTGCAAGTTATGGGCCCTTGACATAGATGCCGTGATAGAGCTCGTAGCTGCTCTTCAGTCCACTTGGGATGAACACCGTGTCCTGAACGCTTGGCTCGGCGATGAAAAGGCTCTGGAACCTGCGTGCCAAGGCGGCATCCTTTTCAATTAGACATTTTGCATCATTTTTGTGCTGCTTATTTTGCATACAAATCGTAAATAATTGAAGGCGTCCGGTAACATAAATCTTGGAGTTTAGCGTTGGATGATGCTTCAAGTTAGCAGATATGCATCGAGCAATGTCGTGGCGGGGGGCTTCAAACAAACCGAAATTCCACGGAGAGCACAGCCGGCGGAGAAATTATGTGCTGTCGCGACCGTGATGCACGGAACCAATTTGCGAAGAAAAAAAAGGGGGGCCGGTTGCACAAATCCTCCGGAATAAGAAAGAGGACGGGTGTAAGGATAGGTGGTGGGTGGTGGGTGGCACTGCGGCACTTTGCGGAAGAGCTGCTGCAGCGGCTTTTGGCGGAAGTAATCTCTCTTGCTACTACGTAGTAAATGAGAGAAGATTCCCATCGTCGCCTCCGAGTTGCCGCTCCAGCCATTTTCTTAAAGTAAGGCGGTTTAACTAGGACCGATAACGATAAGGGGCAGAACGACCTTAAGTTCAATGGCAGGTACAAAAGTGATGAAAAAGGTTGTGTGACACACATTTTACTTATCAGAAACACATGGTGGTAAATGTCTAAGTTAGCCACAAGGTTCCACTTGGAACCAAATCTCCCAATCTGATATTCGGGTCGGAGTTGAAGGGGGGGGCGAATATCTACAATAGCTGCTCTCTTACCTACCATACTCTCTCACCTCAACGCAGCCACATAAAACACCACCTGATATCATGATGCTAGCCTATTTTGTCCGTGAAGGCTAACAGTACTCTCATCCACATGATTACTAAGAAGGGAAAGGATATGGTGTACGGAGCTGGACTGGCATCAGCACCAAGCTGAGTCTTTAGCTCGTTGATGTAGAAAAGTTGACACGTTGACTCTTCCCCTGAATGTTTAACAGTGGTGTCTGCATCCTGACGAACCACAGAGCAATGATTAGATGATTGCGGATGACTTCACAAGTAGCCTGTTCAAGCACTACCATGGCGCAGTATTCTTATGAATCATCTGCTAAATCCTGGCATGAAGCTTGACCTTTCGGTAGAACAAACCGGATAGCCGAATAGGGTGCACCTTCAACAAAGCGGATCTCGTCCTTATCAAAAACGGTGAATTCATCCCCATATTTTTTTATCGAAGAGGGTCTGACCACGAGCGGACCATAGTAATAATGGACAATGATTACCTGGCACGATGGATAGCAGCTCACGATCATCAGATACTGGAACGGTGGTAATCACGAGGCCCAACCCACAGAACCCAAACAATTACATGCCATCTCTATGGGAATCAACCCCATCTAGGATTGTCATCGGGTGTACTTCTTTGGGCTTGGTGCTATCACGTATGTACTAGTATTTTGTTGTGTATCTTGCTCTACATCTACATCATCACACTGCATATCATTCAGCTAAACACCAACACTGACAATCATTATATGGAGACAAGAAAGGACACAAAGTCTGAAAGCTGGTATGAGTAGCATGTATCCTGTTGCATTTGATGCTCGCTCTAGATAGAGAACCATTTCAAAGAAGGCCCTTTCTAACAAGGCAGTTATAACCCATGCTGTGAAATAATGTGGATTTACCTTGCTACTTCAGCAATTTTATGAGAAATCATTGTCCTCTCAGATGACGAAGTGGTGTCTGATATTGCTGATCAACGCAGTCAGAGTGTGAACCTAGTACGAATACATACACTGCCACGCCTAGACAGCTCAGGACACAACACCAATCATATATTATGAACTTTGTTATCATTGCATTTGCTGGGAGAGATTGTCTCATTCGTTGTGTCTTGTAAGTATTGACATAACACTTCTTGTGGTCTTGAAAAGTTACTCAGCGCTAAATCATATTGTCATTCTAAATCTCTCGGCAAGCCAACAACTGGAAACCAGTGCCGTGAGCATTATCGCTCAACATTTGCCGTGGTTGAAGCAGATTCGTAATTGCTGGTCTTGCAGGTCTGACTGGCTCACTAATGATGGCCTGATGTCCATCATTGATACTCAAGAGAAGGTATCAGGAGGTCCAGGTATCTTCCTCAAACTTATTGGTTTGTGTGATAACTGTAAAGGCCTGGGGTCAATCCTTACCGTTAGAGAGCCGGGATACATGCTATTGAATAAAGGTTTTCAAGAAAATTTGACTGGGGAGACTTTCATAAGTCGAGTTTGGCCCGGGGATCTTATGCAGCAATACACATGGCTGATGGCTAGCTGAGCACCCTCACTACATCGATGGCTCTCGTATAATGAGCACCAAGAGGTGCGTTTTAAGCATCTCCCTGGCTTGGACTTTTTAGTCGTGAAGGTGCATTGGTGATTGAGGCAGGCAGGCAGGCAGAGCGAGAGAGCCATAATACCTCACAGCTGATTTTGTTTGGCTCCTCAGTCTTTTTTCGGGCACAGTACCCTTCACATCAGGCCAATCATTCTCAAGGTTGGCTCATGTCCAAATCACAAGTGCAAATTAGGACAAGACAAGGCTTGCATCGCAAATGTAATTATCCAACAACTGTTTTAGTACTTCACCCACAAGAGAAGTTGCCACATTTCCCAAATGAACAACACACAAGCACAACCATGGACCATGTTCTTCCGTTACAAGCTTACTTTTAGAATACCTCATTATAAACTAAAGTAACAATAGCAGAAACCCACACCACGCTCAACAAGTAACATAATGTGTCTAAGTGCGCTGCTTCCTCATACGCCTGGCATTCATCCTCTCCATACGCACGCGGAATCGCGCCTGTACAATCTTCCTCTTCTTAAGATCCTGGGAATTTTCAAAGTATCTCTTGTAACGAAGGTCCTGGAGGTGGCCGGACTTGTTGACCTCGCGCTTGAAGCGACGGAGGGCGGATTCGATGGGCTCGCCCTCTCCAACATCGACCTTGATGTTGACGTTGAGTGCGGTGGCTGGTGTTGTATTTGATTGGTATTTTGAGAGGAAAAGAGTTGGGTTGTTAGATAAATGAAGAAATAACAATGGCATTGTTCTGTCCAGATTCAAAAAGGGTCCTTTACTACAAGGCCAAACATTCGGGCACCAAAAGAAGAAGATGTCATTCAATCAATCACTCCCATGATTGCAATCACTCTCATGACTGATTGGTAAGGTAGCCATCCAGTTGACGCCCCATAAATTTAAGACCAGCCGCAGTCACAGGTGAACCACATCAACTCCAAACTCTTTCCCCCACCCACTGTTACATCCATCCATCACCTGCAGTCTCACCCTCCACCACCCCATTATGATTTTCGAATTAACTTCCCAGACAATCGTTTTTTTGTTGAGTAGTGAACTGTATGCAGTTGTTCCGTAACGATGATTATTCGCGTCTTCCCACACGTTCTGAGGGGTTTATTGTTGTCTCAGATGATCACCGTATAATTGGTTTTCGAGATACATCATCTCCCGGAAGGATCGACCGTGGTGGTAAAGGACGGAGGAAGACTTGACGCAGATTGCAGCTATAAATCACAGCGGCTTGTGGTTGCACTGAGCAAGCAAGTCGGAGCCAGATCAGCATCTTCCAAACATTGCTCGATTGGCCCAACTGAGCAGGCCATCACATGGAGCGATTACACAATTAGCGGATCTCCCCCGTAGGAACCATCGATCTACATCCGTAAAATGCCCCCAAAAGTGCGTGTGTCACGTGGCACCAACGCCTTCGCCACAACATGCACATACCAATCCGGCAATACGCACGACGACGCGCCGACGATATCAAGCAACCATCACCACAAAATTCTCTCCTCCGGGAAACTTACCACTTCGAGTCAAAGGAGCAGCAGCGGGAGCGAAGGCCGAGGCCATTGCCACGACGAGGGCGACGAGTAGGATGGTAAGACGGGCCATGGTTACAATTATTGATTCGATCTGTTAGTTCTGTTGTGTGCGATGCCGTCGTTGTTGTTGTTGCAGGTTATTTAGGAGTACATAGTTGCAACGCAAGCTAGGCAGGTGGTTCAAGTTGTTCTTGATGGCGCAGTTGTTGGCGGCAGGAGGCACAGCGTCAGACGTGCGGGTGGAGGCCAGACGCTGACGTTTGTTGCGTGTCCTTGATTGATGGACAGTCACGAGCTGATTTGAAGGCAGGTCTGGTTGAGTCATGAATGTCTAACGCAAAGATACCTAAATCATGGGAATTAAAGTATGGGGTATTGTACGATACTATTTCAAGACAATCAATCCAATCTTTGTGCTATGAAATTAAAGTAAATTTCAAGATCATATTACTACCCTTTCCTTATTACTCTAACCCAAATCCGAAATCGACATTCCCATCGTCATTCATCATTTATTTTGATTTTGAGAACGCCACCATGAATCCAAACTGCCTTGCCCTCGCATCACCACTACTCGCCACCGCCATCTCCGCATTCACCACTACCACCAGCCATAGCGCAATCAGTACCAGCAACCGAAGCAGCACCAGCGGCAACAGCGGCAACATCAACAGTATTATCTCATCATCGTTAAAAATGGCGGAAGAAGAAGGAGCAATCGACGTCTCGTCTTATATGACAGGACAAACTCCGGAAGGCACGGAAGATTTCATTATGCAACAGACGATGGTCCGCGTGAAGGATCCTAAGAAAAGTTTGGATTTCTATTGCAATGTGTTGGGATTCAAGTTGATTCATTATTCGGAGGTGAGAGTATATTAGATTCTTTGTGGGTTATAATATCCGAGTAGCAGGCAGTGTGCGTGGTCCAATTATTGTTTCACATGTTTCGATACCGAAACTCATGTAAAAATGATGATACCATACCATTCATCCACGTTCCATCAGTTCCCCCAATGGGAATTCAACGTATACTTCGTAGCACCCGTCTCCTCCGCCACCGTCCAACCCACCCCCGAAGGCCGATGGAATCACTGCATGACAACCCCCGGCTGCATCGAACTCACCTACAACTACGGCTCCGCCTCCGAGGAAGGAAGGGTGTACAACACCGGCAACGCCGACTCCGCGGGCACGTCCGACGGAGAAAAAATCCGCGGAGGTTTCGGACATTTGGGAATCACCGTGCCGAACGTTTATACGGCGTGCGAACGATTCAAAGAGTTGGGCGTGGAATTTACGAAGAGTCCGAATGCGGGCGGGATGAAGGGATTGGCGTTTATTAAGGATCCGGATGGGTATTTGGTGGAGATTTTGCCGCAGGGGGAGATGGTTGCGGAGGATGTGGATTGTATGGGAGTGAAGGCGGAGGGTGGCGAGGGATACAAGGATAATAGCAAATAAATGGATGGGTGGAAGAAGAAGAAGATTTGGAGATGATGATGGAAACGTGTTTTTGGTGGTTTTTGATATTGCTGAATTTGGGTACCAAGTGAAGATATACCTTGAAAGCATATTGCAGTGACAGAAACAAAATGTTTTTGCAGTCATTTCGTGCATCCAACTATCTTTTATAGATTTGGATTATAAATAGAAGGCGATCGGGCAAGGTGGTTATCAGAAGATACCCTTGAAGGGTATGTATGGATCATTTGAGCATTTTAGGAACGGGTATGATTTCTGTGTGCATTATATTAAGGTGCACACAATAAATTATTTTGATCAATAGTGCATCACAAGTTGATATCGTACAACAATTTAGAAAAATATCAGTAAATACTTATGAAGTCTATGGTATGAAGTCATATCGTACAGATCTACCTCTACTAATACAAACTGATTAGTAATATGGTGAGATGTGAGATACACTGTTGTTACCAACTCAGGGAGAAATGTTGCAAAGAAATAGTCCATGTTATGAAGACATGATTGTACTCACTGTGGATCTCCGATCTGCATTATTTGTACTAATAAGAAAGAAAATGAGAGTGTGCATCTGACACACAAACTGAGTCCTATCAAGACTTGATGGTAGAGCTGTTTATATGCTGGACTTCAAATTGGACTCCATTTTATCTACTTTGGATCGACATCACGATGCTGCTGTGAATGTGAGTCAGTGATGTGACGTAGCACAAGATAAATCATTCAATATTGGAGAATGATGATTTATCTCGCCACCCCGTGCTCACGTATGGTACTACATGTAGTTATCTTGTGGAAGTGGTAGGCTCAGTGGAGTCATGGAAGTGGTAGGCTCAGTGGAGACATGGAAGTGGTGGGTTTAGTGGGGCCATGGAAGCGGTAGTCTTGGTGGAGCTATAAGGCTAATAAGCAGTATACTTTGCAGTCTGGTGATTCTACTTGTCCGATATGTAAGTTTTGCATGGGAATAATTCATGATATGAAAAACATGGTTGCATACAGAGCGCTAATCCACATGTGTGCTATGATGTATGAAAGAAAGAAAACATGGTTTATTTCACAAAAAGGCTGACTTTTATCAAGACTTGCAAGTAGACATATTGCTTGAATTCAAATTGGACTTCGCTTATAATATCTACTCTTTGGGCTGACCACCATATGGCTTTAACCAAAATAAAGAGCGACATTTCATGGCCAGTGCCTCATACCTGTTTCAGACTGGTAATGCCAAAACCACCATATTGTAAATTCAAGACAGTGGCAGGTAGAACTAGACATATTTTCCAGTATTGTTCAATACATACCTATTGGCAAATGATTATTTATATCATCAGTTCGGGCTCAGGTGCTAGTACTAATATTTTAGTAGGTAGGGGTAAGTGCAGGGTCAGCCTATCCACAGAATCACTTCCCAGCTTCTAGTAGGCCGCTGATAGTCTCGAAACTACCAAAATGAACCTCTTTTCAAGGCGCACGTGATGGTATAGGGTAACAGAAATGTAAATCAATATTACAAAAATCGATTTTCACCACGTAGGAATCAAGTAGTCAAATAGTTTTTGGTTTGAAACAACTTTAGCTCATCTCTTGTGGAGCTCGTAGCCTCAGCCACCGGATTTGCTGATAACAACTATCATCGACCTACCTCTTCTTCAACCTTCCGCCTTCCCCAGACAAATCATGCCACGGCGATGCGGATCTGCTGACGCCCGCCCATCACCGAGAAGCGGAAGGAAGGTTCCGGCGTCCCTGTCCCCTCCAAAAAATGTCCGACGCAGCTCTCGGTTTGCGGATTCTTTCATGCCAACAGCAAAAACTGCGACCTCTGCACCTTCATGGAGATCATTGCGGTCCAACCAAGCAGATAACCAAGCGGCCGCGCGTCAAACGAACGCGTTCGAAATACTATTAAACGAAGGGGATGGCCATGACAGCCATAAACGAGTTGCTTCCCTTCAAGTCCATCCCAAATCCCCAGGACGCAGGTCTTTTTTATTGGAACCTCCTTCCAAAACTGCGACCTCGGCAGCTTTATCTTCAATCAATGTATGTCTTGGCAGCGTGGACGCGTTCAGAACAGCAGGGGATGGGGAAGCTAGCCTCAAACGAATTGCTTCTAGGCATGCAACCTCATTTGCCACACCATCTCGTACCCATAAATCCAACCGCCCTCGGATAGAATCTGCTGGAGTTGGAACAGAGGACATTAGTGGTAGTAGTGTGGAGTCTATTGTACCAAAGGATGGAGAGGAGTGGTTCCGAGTAATGTATGTTGTGGTGCTATCAAACAAAAAAAGGGTCTTGATGAAGACGGAGAAGTACCATTGGCGTCACAGAGAAGCGGAAGGAAGGTTCCGGCACTTGATATAGGTGTTGGGTACAGTTGACTTGGCCTGATGCGGCTGCAAGCATGCATGAAACTGCACGGTGATTACCACCTTTGGCCTGTTAGGTTGGCCATGAGCGTTCGGTTGAGCCACCCCCTTCCAAAACTGCAAAAACAAACAACACCGAACGTAACAGGATGACAGGGCCGGAGGGTTATGACCAGAGAGGCTTATTTGGAGCTAATCCCTCCATGGCACAGCTGCCAGGAAGGAATGATGCGGTTCTTGCTACTGGCCTTAGATTCCAAGGCTGGTACGGGATTGGCCATCTCCATCAATTCAAAAGCAGAATACACAACAACAAATAATATTGCAGGGGTTGCACTTGATCTGAACTCCACGGACCGTAGATTGGACGGGTTGCGGCTTGTCTCCTGGCCGCTGTTTGAATAATTTAATGAATTGTTGGCAGCAATAGAACAAACAGCAACTTGCATTGAGTGCCACCGAAATGTTGCGCCGATAGCTATAAAGACCATGTCCTCCTTGATGGCATTATAACAATTAACAATAGCATAATAGCAACATACTTAAAACAATATCATTATGACAATATCAATACAGCAATAGCAAAATAAAATTAGCATTGTAACATTAGCATTATCACATTAGAATTGTGATATTAGCATTATCACATTAGCATTTTCACATGAGTATCATCACATTAGCACTATTTGGACTAACATTTCTACTAAATAGGTGCTGATTTGATTTCTGTTTCTGAGTGGTTCATTTGATTTTTACGTTTCTGAGCGGTTTATAGTGCAATTTGATTTTTATGTTTCGCTGACCCTGCACTTACCCCTTTACAGAATCATACCAACCACGCTCAACAAAGCCAACATATTGCTGCAAAAAATGCCTGTGCAATACAACAATCCAAGCAGATGCAGGGTAAATCTGCCCTGATTAGTTTGAAAGTAATTTGAAATCAGCAGCAAACTGAACCAGATAGATAAGTTCACTTTAAGTCAAAACCAAGTTTATCATCATCTTCAGTTTGTCAACTGACTTCGACCACAATATCACCTTACAGTTTGTTATGAGCACTTTAACATACGTACTTGCAATGCATGTCGCTCTTTATATCGACAAATAGGAACACTAATCCCAGCAAACGATCGCAATGCAACTTTGAAGGACTACAATTTTCAAATTGAACGGATGAAACGATAGCTACAATACTAGTCAATTGTCCAGCACCAACACAGATATTGATCGCTACGTGAATTTTACTTCGCCCTGTCAATGTCCTAATTCTGGCAAGAGGGCGACCTGTACCTCCCTTTCAATGCCACTTTCAATAACATTGTGCACTAGCATTATGTGAAGTGTCAAAGTTAGGAATAATACTAGCAATGTAATTAGCAATATCATTAGTATCATTGGTATTCACCAAAATATCAAAAGCATTGTTGGAAGCATTATCAACAACATTATCAACATCAGTAGCAATGGCAAAACTAGCAATGGCAAGAATAACAATGGCAAGAATAGCAATGGCAAGAATAGCAATAGTAAGAATAGCAATGGCAAGAGTAATAATGTCAGAGACTTAGCTACTATAATGAATACTTCTAACAACAAGATCAGTGAAATTATGAGCTATATAATTGCTTGTGCTAACCTTGTGATTTGTAGTGTAATTTGGTGGATCTTCTGAGAGATGCTGTTATGTGGGATTGCAGTCCCATGTCCATGTGGGATTGAGGTTAAGGTCAACCCCTTACCTCTAGGTACTGTAGGTGTAGTTCCTTGTGGAATGTGTGTAGTTCCACATGGAATGTGCTTGTGCCGTGGGCCTGTGAGCATGGTACGGGAGAGCTGTACTCGTGCTGAGTGGGCCTGTGCTTGGTTGTCAGCTGGAACACGTGGAAGTGATATCTTCTTGTGGTATCCATCTTTCAGTGTTTCAACAAAATGGTCACATTAGGCCTTAGACTTAGAGCTGCGACTTTCTGCTGGAATTAATCATAAATAGCCGAGATGTTGTCGTTCCGGATGTTCTGCTGAAAAAATGACGGGCGGTTTTGAGAAGCAGCAGCGTTAGATTATTATAATGTTTGAAATAAAAAGAAATAGGGCAAACGGAAACTCACGGGCCGAGAAATGACCACCACCTTAGGCTTAGAGCTGCAACTTTCTACCGCAATCGATCATAAATAGCCGAGATGTTGTCGTTCAGGATGTTCTGCTGAAAAAATGACGGGTGGTTTTGAGAAGCAGCAGCGTTAGATGATTATAATGCTTAAAACAAAAAAGAAATAGGGCAAACGGAAACTCAAGGTAAGAGAAAATGTCACCTTAGGCTTAGAGCTGCAACTTTCGGCCGGACTCGATCGTAAATAGACGGGATGTTGTCGTTCGAGATGTTATGCTGAAAAGTGATTGTCGGTTTTGAGAAGCAGCAGCGTTAGATGATTATAATGCTTAAAACAAAAAATGAGGCAAACGGAAGCTCACGGGCAAAGAAATAGTCACCTTAGGCTTAGAGCTGCGACTTTCTGCTGGAATCGATCATAAATAGCCGAGATGATGTCGTTCAGGATGTTCGATGGAAAAATGATTGTCGGCGTTGAGGAGCAGCAGCGTTAGATGATTCTCATGCTTAAAACAAAAAGAAATGGGGCAAACGGAAACTCAAGGGCCAAGAAATGGTCACCTTAGGCTTAGAGCTGCGACTTTCTGCTGGAATCGATCATGAATAGCCGAGATGCTGTCGTTCAGGATGTTCTGCTGAAAAAACGATTGTCGGTTTTGAGAATGTTGAGAGACAGCCTGAAGAGGGTGAAGTGGGACCCAAGAGTGGTCCCACGTAAAACCGAATCGGGAAGATTCGGACGGGATAGTGCCAAACAGG
>JALLAS010002651.1:0-14417 GCA_036939415.1 Detonula confervacea
CAAATTGTGTGTGGTCACACAATTCAAATTATGTCATGCTTACGTAGGATCTGATATAACTTGTTTAGGATTTGAAAAATTGTGTGACGTAATTCAAATTGTGTGACATAATTCGAATTGTGCGACATTATTCGAATTATGTCACACAATTTGAATTACGTCACACAATTCAAATAGTTATTGAATATTTGATAGTAATTTATTTTTCTAATAAACATGAGTAGCGTTTTTCATAAGCCGTCACAAAATCCCTCAACTTTGTAGATAGTAGACCCATTCATCGAGTCTTCCAGACATCCTTGAAAGCACCAAAAGAACCAAAAGATGGCATGCATGTTTACAATGGCATTGACATCACGAGTCTGCCATCACATCAAGAAATCCACGAACTTTCAGCTCGGAATGGAACATCTTGATACCCTCACGAATGATAAAATGAAATAGAACACTGTTAATGTGATCTTTTCACTGCCTATAATAAATTGTACTGAGTATACTAATTGTTTATGGTAATAATTACTTAATAAGAAACAGAAGAAGTAAAGCTAGATATTATTTAGTTTAATATATTCAATTTATCGTTTTTCTACCAAGATATGGTAATGCCAAAGCGTGCGCATTATCCGTATGTAGAAACAAACAGACAAAAAACTTTCAAATCAAATTAGACTCACAAGAGGACTCTGCTTTTGTCTGTGCTAGTATGTTCCCCCTCCCCCAGTTCCCCTCCGTTGCAGAAGGGTAACCCTCCTTCTGCTGCCAGGCGAGAGTCAGTAATTCTTGAGGCGACGTAAAAAAGAAATTGATTCAACGAAACTCACATAACACTTTCAGTGTGCATCATTCTTGCTTCTCCTCCTACTGGTGCTGTACCAATGCCAGTCTTGGCTGCGTGTGATGGAGGGGAGGAAGACAAAACATGAAGTGGTTGTTAATTAATATAAGAAGAAGTGATAAATTAAGCATTTCGCAAATACAGACGCACCTTAATCTGCTCTTTGCCAATCCCCCCTACCCCCCCCCCCGGCAACAGCGCCCAACGCCATTCTTGGCTGTGTATGATTGATGGGAGGATACTGTGTATGATGGAGGGGAAGATGGCCATTGCTAACTGGGGAAACATAGGACATACAAGCAATTGTTGTTAATTAATATAAAAAGAAAAATTAAGCATTTGAGCAAACACAGACGTACCTCCTCCCCTCCACGGAACAATAACATTTTATGATCCCCTCCATTGTCCTGCTTAACCATGCCTGGTACAAAATGAAAGTGGGGTATCAACGGTTAGACATGTTGTGATAAGTTCACAAAAAATGACAAAATGAAATATCATTCACGTACCACCATTTCATCCTCGGCCAGCGCTCACCCCCGTAGTAGCACCACCCCCTGACAATACCGATACACCAAGCATGAGAGGATGGAGCATCCTCCGGTTATTAATTCTTGGCCCTGTTCTGCAGCAGCCGATAACATAGCAACTCTAGGCATACGGGGATCTGCCCGGCACCTACTAGAGTTGTATATCAGATGTCCCCTGATCAACGCACACGCTCCACCTACTCTCGTTTCACCAACGATTGCATCCGCACGGCTGATGCCAACGTTGTTGAAGGAGGAATGCCTGAAGCAAGAATTGAAGGCCCTGCCCATTGAGCTGGAGGGGATGGACCGCCCAAAGGAAGTAGACACAAGTACTGTTCGTAGCAGCGAGAGGAAGGAGCGACGGAGTAACGATGCTACCACGGCTTCAAAGCCATGGCAGTTGAGTCTTCATGAGCTCAAAAGAGGGAATCATAGCATGCGTGGAATATTGTGGGCTAAATAATTATTACGCGTGTCGAGTCTACGGCTAGTAGTCGTTAATGTACAGAATTGTATGGTAAACGGAATAACAAAAATCTCTACCTTTTCTTCCTATTTTGAGTGATTTCGATCTAGGTATTACTTGTATGTACAAGCAAGAGCTGCTCCCCCAAATTCGCATGGTACCAAATTTAGACCATGAATAAATAAGATCCATGCCCTCATATTTTGCCTCCTGCCTCCCGCACAGTCCGTCAAATCCGCCGCCAAACATTGGTGAGTTCTCGTCCGGCCATGGCAGCCCCATCTCTTGGAGCCAAGGCGGCCATCCCCGGCGCAGGTCCTCGTTGGATCACCGCTGGTGGGGTTGATTCCTTCCTCTCCCCAGCCGCTGACGCCTACGGCACCCCACGATCCAGTCTATCTCGTCAACAATCATCCCACCCGTCGACAACGTCCAACCCATCTCCCTTGCCTTCTCAATCCCTGTTCATCCCTCTTCCATGGGGATATGATGAGGGGATGGGTACATCATCCTTTCCCCCATCGTCTCATGGGGGGGGGGGCGGACATTGGGTCCCAATGACAAATGGTGGGCTCACCATCAATTTGCCCCTCCCCTCCCCCCATGTCTAGCCGCACCTGCCGCAGCATGGATCCACTCAGCGAGGGGGGGGATGACATCAACATCTCCCAAGTCACGGGGGGAGCCACCCCCTCCACTTCCATCCAGGGGGGAGGGGGGCGCCAAGCCACCCATTCCCAAGACCGCATTGTAGTCCAAGGGGGGAGCTATGGCTACACCTATGCCATCCATCCTGGCACTGTCCCATGCTCTGTAGTCAGGGGCAGCATAGACCATTCCCACCAGTGCGCCAATCCTCACATGTGTCACCCGGCTCGGTCTAGTCAGCGTCCGGCCCGCCAACCTTTTTGGTGCCAACGTTTCTGGCGCGCCCATTTTCAGCGACGTCGCCGGCGATGGATTTGGAGGTGTTGCTGGCGAAGTTTTTGGCGATCCGTTCGGTGAAGTTTCCGGTGGAGTTTCTGTTGGACATTCTGGTGAAGCTTTCAATGAAGTTTCTTGTCGGGGTTTCAATGAAGTTTCTGATGAAGTTTCTGACGGTGCCCTGTCAGACGCCCATGCCCTGCCCGACGCTCTCGTGGACGTTCTGGGGGGCGTGTCTGTCCAGTCGGCGGTCAGGGGCACCTATGCCCCTTCTTCCATCCACTCCTTGCCCATTGCCAGGCCCTTTGCCCAGCCGCCATCCTTCCACTCAGTGCCCGTCGTCCTGGACGGCCGCATTGCAATCCCAGGTGGCCGCATTGCCATCCCAGATGGTGGCCGTGCTGTCATGCATGGCGGATGCCCTGATTCCGTCCCTTCCTTGCATCCGCAACCCAACTTCTTCACCTGATCAGCGGCATCTTCCAGCCAACTCGGTCCATCCACCATGTCCATCCCGAATTTGACTGCATCCAGCGTTGAGGCGGCCTCATCAGTCGTCAGCGGCATCAGCCTCTCCTGCGCATCCGTCAGCTTTCCTTCTGTTCCCACGGCGCTTCCTGGCATCGGCCCCAAGATTGCGGCCTTCATTGCAACAATGAGAGAGCACACGGCACAGGATAGCGCCATGTATGCAAGGGAACGGGATGACGCTGCCTCCAAGCTCGCCGCGGAGAAGGCTGAGACTTTGGCACTGCTGGCTGATGAACTTGCACTGTCCGAGGCGTGCCTAGCTACAGAGTGTGCTGAATCAGAGGCCCGCATCAAGGCCATCAAGGAGACTTCCATCCAGGCCAGGTCCAACGCGGCCGCCGCCCAGAAGGCCCTTGTCCAGCAACTGAAATCCACTTCCAATTCTTCTCGCCTTCCCCCTCTTCCCCGGCTGTGCTATAAGGCAGACTGGCCCGTCTTTTGGAAAGACTGCTGCCTGTACCTCCGCAAACCAAGTTCCTCTGTGGGGCCCAGCAACGTCATCTGCCATGATGGCAACGGCACTGCCTCTGACAACTCTGCTGTGTCTGAGGCCTTCGTCGACCTCCTGGTCACCAAGCTAGGTGGTGTGATGCTGAGGCCATGTTCATGGGCCACGGCGACAAGTATCTTGGAAAGGGCTTTTTGAAGCTGACCAAGCTTCGCTTTGCATTTGCGGCCTCCAGTGAGAAGGACTTGGCCCTCAAGATGTTCAGCTTTTTTTAGGGATATTCGCAGGGCAAGAAGACTCCTCTTGCATATGAGAGTGGTCTCCATGTTGCTTTTGCTGAATTCTCCCAGTCCAAGAACCCGCTTTCCAAGACGCTCCAGGTCATGCTCATGCTCCGCGGTCTTCGTCCGTCCGGAATTTGCTGATTTGATCCAAACCTTCCGCAATGGTGATAAGGATTTTAACAAGACATTCCTTGAGGATATCACCACGTGGTGTGTCAACCACTCCAATCCAGGGTGGACGGAGATTGGCGGTGGTGGCGGCTCCCAGCAAAATCCGGCTTCTGCCCGGCCCGGCACAATCAAACGTGATCCCAAGACCCACCCTCCCTTGGTGGCTCTGAGTGAGCACAAGTCACCATATATGTCTGGATTGGCCAACTTGCTGATGATACCATCGTCCAGCAGATCAAGAACAAATACAGGTGGTGTTGGATCTGTGGGGGACTTCCAATGGAGAAAGTGCTATATGCACTTGCAAATGTCCTACAGATTGTGATCTCCTTGCCAAAGCCGGCTATAAGCTTGTCAAGGTCACCCGTGATGGTGGTGGTGGCGGCGGTGGTGGCGGCGGTGGTAGTGGTGG
The DNA here is from genome assembly GCA_036939415.1 of Detonula confervacea. Classification (NCBI taxonomy): domain Eukaryota; phylum Bacillariophyta; class Thalassiosirophyceae; order Thalassiosirales; family Thalassiosiraceae; genus Detonula; species Detonula confervacea. Next base: position 4,605 of record JALLAS010002651.1, read on the forward strand.
CCATGTCGGTGTCGGTAGTGGTGGCGGTGATAAGAAAGCCCAGGCCATCCAGGCTGAAGCTGATAAGCAAGGAGAGGAAGTAAAGCCCCCGAGTGATGATGCTGCAGGCGATGGTGGCGAGAAACCAGCGGGTCAATCAGCATCCGTGGTTGAAGTTTCCAAGATTGAGGCTGGTGATGTTGAATCGGATGATGAATTTTGTTGGAGAGCTGACAAGGATGGGACGTTGTATGATCCTAACCTTGTAAACTCCTCCGGTGTTCCCTACTCTCCTTCTGCATGTACTATAGGTACTGTAGCCTCCAAACTCTCATTCCTACCTTGCGTCTCCCCCCAGCCTTCGCCAAACTGCTATCCACAATTTAAACCAACGCAATACCTTCCTCAGCTAACCCTTCTCATCTTGTGGTGGTTGACACTGGTGCCACCGACCACATGGTCCCTGACCGTCATGCCTTTATCTCATACAAGCACATTACCAACCTCCGTATGCATATGGGAAACAATTCCTACGCTCCCATCCTGGGCAGAGGTACTGCCATTTTCTTCCTAAATGGACAGAGGGACATTTTTTTCCTAGCTGTGTCAGTCTCTACACAAAATGGAGAGGTTACCGTAGAGAGAAGTATGGTAGATTCGATGCCTGATCATCGATCCAACCTTAGTGACTTTGCACATTCAGAAGTGACGCTTAACTTACTTCATATTCCTAATGATGAGCATTCCATAAATCTACAGAAGGAGTAGATATGTGGAATGCTCATTATATGGACTGAATATTGGATCTTCGTACAGTTATGACTGTGCAAAGTCAACCCGTTTTCATGATGATCATCGATCGAAATGCAAAACATACCTACTATTTTACGGAGAGCAAAACACAAAAACACAAACGCGTCTCGTCGTTCGCCGTGCTATCTACAAGGCTATCTACACGAACACATCGTCGACAACTTATCCGCTTCTCGATCGACCCGACCATGACGGCCGTCACCTAAACCTCCTCCGTATTTGGGGGTAGCCATTAATAGTCCACCCCTCGATGGCCATTCGATAGCTTGTAACCCAAGCTAACGGATGATCATCATGGGGTGACGGGGGGGTGGACGACAAGGCCATCGGAACTGCCGTTCACTCACGGAGGCGGAAGGCGAGCGCCGCTACCGCCGCCGCTGACGACACGATTAGGTGCCGGTGTCACCGCCCCTGCGTCCGGTTGTCATCCTGCAATAGCTCATGACATGAACTATCACAGGATAGCCCGCGTACTGCTCAGGGTAGGCAATCAGCAGGCGGAACTGCCACTGAGCGAGGGAGGTGGGCTAGCCTAATATAAAACCAATAAACTAACCTACTCAATTTCATGTAATTATATAAATAAATACTTAATCTTAAGGAGCATCCAAAGCATGCATTCTATTACACTATAGCCTATGAATATATTCACAAAGTCGAAGCCGATGGCACCATTGTCATAAGTCCAGCGGCTTAGATATTGCTACCATAGGACGGCCGTGGTGTAGTATTGTAGTGCTTTTGTCTCGATCGACCGTGCACGCAGGAGGTGGTGCTGTGAGTTGTGTGCTATGTGTCATCGTATTATATGATGATAGGTGGATAGGTAGATATTTATCTCCGAAAATAAAAGCCGTCAAAAGGTAGAGTTTCTACTGTGCAAGTCGAATCAAATTGTGCACATACATAAGTTCATATGTAGACAACCCATCCATTACTGATACAGCTAGGAAAAAAACATCCCGGTTGAAAGGAATTATAACTCGGTTTCTTAAAGCTTTAGCATGCAATCCGCAGTGGGAAACTGATAGATGACTGAACAAGTCATCAACCCATAGACTTGGTGAGATTCACCCTAAAATGGGGGGAATTGTAGTTATTCCTGCATATAGAACAACTCTACAGTATTTTTTGTCAAAGTCAATTATGTGTGTATGTATTGGCGGTCATGTTCAATACAATATATGACTGAATTCGTCATTAACCCTGAGATTTAACGAGAATAACCTTAACAAATGACGAAAATGGGGTTATTCCTGAGAATAATCGAAAACTAAAAAAGTTCAGATTTCACTTTGGATTTCTTAAACACAAGTTGGAGAGGGTTTTGGTGATTTTATAACATAGCCTATAGTTTTTGTCAGACTTGTGGTGTATGACCAAGGTGGACGACCCGGTTTCAATATTTTTTTAGTTTTCAATTATTCTCAGGAATAACCCCTTTTACATCATTTGTTAAGGTTATTCTCGTTAAATCTAATGGTTAATAATTGATTTAGTCATATATCATACTGAAAATAACCGTTAATACATACACACAGAACATATTTTGACAAAAAAAAGCTGTAGAGTTATTCTATATGCAGGAGTAACTACAACTCCCCCCATTTTAGGGAATATGCAGGAATAACTACAATTCCCCCCATTTTAGGGTGAATCTCACCAAGTCTAAGGGTTAATGACTCGTTCAGTCATTTATGAGTTTCCCACTGCGAATTGCATGCTAAAGCTTTAAGAAACCGAGTTCTAATTCCTTTCACCCACGTATTTACATATATATGACTCATATCCAGTTCAGATTTCACTTTGGATTTCCTAAACACAAGTTGTAGAGGGTTTTGGTGATTTTTTATCATAGCCAATAGTTTTTGACAGACTCGTGGTGTGTGACCAAGTTGGACGACCCGGTTTCAATAACTTTTCAGGTTGTAATTATTCTCAGGAATAACCCCTTTTACGTCACTTTTTAAGGTTATTCTTGTTAAATCTAAGGGTTAATGACTAATTTAGTCTTATATCATATTGAACATGACCGTCAATACATACACACGCATAATAGACTTTGACAAAAAATACTGTAGAGTTATTCTATATGCAGGAATAACTACAATTCCCCCATTTTAGGTTGAATCTCACCAAGTCTAAGGGTTATGACTTGTTGAGACATCTATCAGTTTCCCACTGCGGATTGCATGCTAAAGCTTTAAGAAACCGAGTTCTAATTCCTTTTAACCACATATTTACATGTATATGCGGTATACCAGCTCCTACCATCATCTAGTTTACTGTTTCTATTAGGTTCCATCTACTCAAAATCTTAGCAAAATTGGACGTTCTTTCGCAAGCATGTCTTAGGGAGCAAAAATAGACCCCCATCATCAAGATGCGACCTTCATGTCACCTTCCTACGGTTACTGTCTCTCTGATCTTAGCAGTACCCTGATGATTTCAACCAAATCAGCATACCATTGTCAGCAACAAGAAGAATTTGGCAAGCTCTTTCAAATTGGACATTCTTTAAAGATGTCCTAAGGAGCGAAAATAGATCCAAAGTTTTTCACGTCAGTCCTTTCTTTGGGGTTCAATTAGACAATGATCTGTCACATCTGACAAGTGACACATTTTCGCAAGAATACTACAAGAAGGCCTAGCGTGGTTTAGTACCTTTTCTCATGGCAGTCATTCTATCGAGCATTCAGATTCAAGTTTATGTCAGGTGTTGTCCAAGTGAACATATAATTTGGCATTGGTCATGATTGGAATTACCTTCACTCCTCCTGGCGCTGTTCTGCCTTTCATTTATGGCCTGCACAGTTTATATTTCGAGGCGCAGCTGGTGACGTGTCTTCCTGGTCCCAATGCACTGCCTCATACTGCGCTACAGGGGACGTATTGTTCACAAAGTCTTTGCTGTATGCAGTTTGTGCTGGTGTGGTTGTACATGATGGTTACTTGGCTACTACGATTGAATATATAAGCCTATCTACTGGCAGCCTTCAAATGCAATCATATTGCATCTCTGGCTATGGTGTGGCAAAGGACTCTAGCTTCTCTTCAAGCAATGGATTTGTCACGTATTATCTGGCTGGCCACTCTAGTTTGGACATTGTATGATCTACTTGAGTACATATCTATGGAGTTGCTATCACTGGATGAATCTAGGATGCCTATGACTTAGGGATCTCTTTTGACCATACTATAACCCTTGCTTATTCTGTGGTGCCATCATTGGCTCTTTTACTTGCATCACATCACCAAGTTTCTTGTTGCATTTGCTACAAGACGGTGCTCAGTGGCTCATATGTTGTTGATTTCTCCATTGCGTGTATCTCCAAGCCAATGTCTTACCTTGGTATACGTCTGTGGTAGCTTGTCCCGTGGATGGCTGCTGCATTGGTCTACTTTACTTCACGGGTAATCTGCCTTCCAACTCCTCAGGAGCTTTGTTAAGAGAGTGCTCGCCCGAGAAGTTTGTTGGTGGGCAGATATCCAACTTAGCATCTTGCTTAGGGATCTCGAGCAGTAGTGCTTGGTCTTTGTGCAGATGCCTTTAAGATACTATCCTACTTGTCCTCTTTCATCTGCCGTGGCTGTTGCTATGGTGCCTCCGTCAAACTATTTGCTGGATCCTCTTGATGCTCTCAAGCTAGCTTCATGCTATCAAGCAACACTCGGTATGCTGCGATTTTTGCAGGAGTCGACCTCAGGGATTTGGCCTCTGGCCTCTGGCAAGTCTACAGAATTTGTGCAAAGGAATCTTCGGAGTGTTACATTCTCTTGAACAAGTTACCCTATACTATCCAGGGCTATTGCATTGCATCATCAGATCTTCTGTTGCTTAGAATCAGCATCACGGATTCTCTGCCTCTGTGATAATCACAATCATCTTGTATATCCTCCCAGTTTCTGTGGATACGTGGAGGCTCTGGCCCTTGAGTATATCATCGAGATTGAGTCTCTAGTTTCGTCAAGTATAATACTTTGAGCTTGACGTGTGAATGGGCAGATAGATCGTATCTTTGGGAATCACAAGATAGATCCAGGTCCTACTAGCCCCGACCCCAGAACCTTTGTGACTGTGGACGTGCAATTGGAATATGGCCGATTCTGGTACTTATCGTCATATGTATAACTTTCAATTGGCACGTGCAGCCATCGGCGTACTCTCCATGTTTGTTGGAGCTCAGCGGTCCTTCATCTGTGATAATGGCAAGGTCAATATAGACAAAGGGAGAACATGCATGCTGAGCTGGCACGTTGTCTTCCCGTGGCCCCTTCTCCCAATAATCAGTACGATGTATGGCTCCAGATGGAGCTACCTTCTCCTTGCCTATGGGCTCCTGGGGGCAATGCAGAATTTCCTGGTACAACAAATATTGTTGGGCTATGTGCATACATGCTGTGGGTGCAGAATTCGAGGCGCAGCAGCTCATCTACAATGCCTCATCTTCCTTTCTCTTTTGCAAGCGATACAAGATATTGCTCCAGAGGGAGCAATAGTGCACGCTCCAGAGGGAGCATATGATTATGATAGCTATCTACGCAGCCCGCAGCCCAACGTTGTTGGACTATGAGGTATCATTCAATTTGACTCTACTACATATGGTATCTACACAAATGCATCAACCCATCCACACATCCTACCTACAACCTGCCTGTCTCCTCTTGAGTGCCATTGGTAACATGATATACTCGAAAGTCTCCATCTCAAGAGATGGCATCTTAGAAGCTTTATTTTTGTCACAATTTGAATACCCAACCGATCAAGCATAGGTACCATAGTCAGTTATCTTCTGATCCATCTTTGGCGAGAATGATAAATAGCTTGGATCATCTTCCAGATGACCAGGAATGACATTTAAACATTCTCGAGAGGGAGTATAGGAGATAAACGAGTCTGTGAGTGTATCTAGCCAATCCAATCTCACTTGCCTATGGCAGACAATGAGATGTCATGAATCTCTCCAGTCAAGTTAGTGACTGGATGAAAACTCAGCAAAGCAAAAGCTCCTAATGGGCAGTGTAGTTGCGTGTCATTGGACACAATCATCTTGGCAGCTGCTCTTGGTACCATATGTCCTACGGAGAGGACATCATGACACCACAGAAGGTGCGGATCTCTCTGAGCCACAAATTCCTGTGGGTCTTTCTCTTGGTCTTTTCTATTGTACCTGCACGGCAAGAGTATTTGCCTCCACTTTTCTTACGTGTGTTTCAAGCGCAGCATTGCTGCCGAACAATGACAAACAATCAATACAATTCTATTCATAATATCTGTAAACAAACAATAATCAAATCAATTATCAATCAAATCTTCTACAGAACAATCATCTAGGATATTATCCGGGCATTCAACAATGAGGAAGGCCCCATGACTACCTTTATAACAACATCACGTAGTATAGTGGTTCTTTCGTTCGAGCAATGCTGCTCAGCACTATTGTATCAAGAAAGATACTTGAATAATGATGCAATGCAGGTCTCTTGAGAATGCATACCTGCATCTTTCTCTCTCTCTCTCACTCGATAGATGGATGCATCAATCTCTCGAGAGATAATAAGTAGGGAAATACGTCTACCACTTTCGAGAGAGATATGTGATGCATTCGTCATTCCCGATAGATAGGCGCATCTCATTATCTCTTGAGAATGAAACAGTTTCATTCTCGACAATTGATAGGCATAATACATGTATCTCTCGAGAGGGAGATGATAGGCACAATACATGTATCACTCGAAAGGTAGATGATAGAAACAAAGCATCTATCCAGAGAGAGAGAGAGATGATAGATAGTGTATCTCTCTAGAGAGAGATGATAGCAACGATGCATCTCTCTCTCTCATAGGTATAATTAATCTATCTCTCGAGAATTAAATGCATCCATCTTTCCAAGAGAGAGGTGCATCTTGTCATCTCTCGAGAGAAGATACATCGAACGATTGACGGACATTGTACACCGCCGATTTGATGGCGTACAATATCCATCAATCGTTGGATGTCGGTGCATCTCTCGAAAGAAGTGCGATCAATTGGTTTGATGCCATTCGAACATCTTGAATAACCAATCAACACACCCAAAGGATGAATCACATTGAATCGATCAATTGGTACGCCACTTGAATCGTGGATCAAAGAGAAGTTGTTGAAGCAGTCGAAGCTCAAAGCAATCAAAGCAATTGAAAACATCTAAAGTGATCGATTGGTCCTCATCGTTTTTCTTCGTTTCATTCATTTTTACAGTTTTTGTACGATCTTCTGGCTTGCCCAGACGATCTTTTCGATTGGGCACGATTCCTCTTGGCCACTCCTCAAAATCGTACGAAAACTTTTCACTACAGGCTTTCAAGAGTTTTTCATGTTTATTCCGTACGATATACGGTTTACGACCCGACTCGAATGATGTATGGACAAGTCCTAAACAACAGCGAGATAAGGATACCGAACTTTAAGCCTTTGCGTATAGCTTGAGTCTTTTTTAAAGGCAGTGACGCCGGCCGGGGCACCCCTCTCCTTGCCGAGGCGCAAAGGTGAGGTTCAGGTGCACAACTAACACAAGGCAAAGAGGACGTTTGCTCCTCCAGTCACCCAGAAACGTCACTTATCAATAAAACCGCCAGGTCAAAGCGTTCGTTCGGTCCTGGCAGTATCGTCGTTGTACTAACACTGATCAATCGTACAATTCCAGTCTCATGCCAATGCTTGCGCAATTTCCGCCTATCATAATGGAGGCAATGCATCATGCGCGTGAGAATACCCAACTACTACTCTTTCTACTACTCTTTTGCATTCTTCTGGTGCTTATCATCTGGCAGGTATGCAAAAAGAATCCGAGGAGTATCTCCCCGAGTGAAGATCCTTCATGTCGTATTTGCTTGGGGACAGGGTCAGATGAGGCAGACCAGCCCCTGAAGCGACATTACACATGTTCATGTTGGGGCTACTGTACGGGCTTTGCCCACTTCTCCTGCATTGTCAAAGATGCTGAACACAAGAGTCAGCATGTTGTCAATGATGGGGTTAAATTGCAACTAGCATGGGTGGTCTGTCCATGTTGCGAACAAGAGTACCAGGGCCAACTTGATTAGGATCTGATGAAGAGATTCCTAGCCTACGCAAAGAGGGTGCATCCATTGAATCGCGTCGTACTCGCAGTAGCAATTTCGGAGCGTTGCAAGATTCTTGGGCGTCAACATCTCGCGAAGCAAACAAAAGTTGGTATCAAGGAAGTATATGCGTTTTATGAATATTGGGTAAAAGTCAGCAAATCAATTGGCCACGTGGAGAGTGCCCTTCAAGCACGAAGCCACATTACCAAGGTAAAGTTACTTACCAAGGAAAGTGACAATGATCTGGAGCAATCTCTTGCCTTGTATGAACTCCGCATCAATACACTAGGTGCCGAGGCTCCCTCGATGATCGAGGCTGGTTTGATCTTGTGTTCTCATCTTCGAGTCGCTAGGTGTACAATAAAAGCCAAGACACTAAATACAGAGTTAGCCACCATGTGCAAGCGTGCTCTTGGTTCACACCACAGACTTACTCAGAAATCATGTTCAATGCTTTATGAAGAGGAAAGGAGGTTTTGCATTTATCCTCGAGGTAAAGTCCTAGCCAAACTCTTCCAGGTGCTGCAATATAATGAAGATGGTGAATTGTATGTCGTGCGAGTACCTATTTCACGCCAACGTAAGGTACAAGAGGAGAAAATCTCCACTGTTGCCACAAAGGATGCCATCCTTTGTGTTGGCACGCCGTTTTTTTGCCGCCGATTCAAGTATTTATTTCACCTAAATGGAAAAATTGGTGAAGTGGGGTCCTACGATCACTGTGAAACAGATTATTGTTTTGGAGTTCGCTTTGAAGACAAACAGTTGGGACCATACAATATCAAACAAGGCAACCTTCAAAAACTTTTTTGAGTTGCCACGCACAATCAAGCGAGACAACATTCACATTTTTTTATTATTTGCCAGTCGTGTAACAGTGAAAGTGGCACATGTTTAGTAAAGAGTGACAGGAACATTCCTCGGTCAAATGCCTATTGCTAGAGTAGCCACTTGCTTTCTAGAAGTCCTTTGTTTGGTAGCTTGATGCATTTTTATCAATCTTAGTGCATTCAAACCTAACACCGACTAAATTAGTTTATTTGAAGGTACTATCGCACAGCACATGGTTACTGATGATGTTTGGCACAAATTGGTTCTGGCGATCTTAGTGCATTCAAGCATATTCTGCCAAACCTGTGAACACCGAATAAATTGGTTTCTTAAATAGTATACATTGAATCGATCCAAGACCTCTGAAATCATTGTGCACTTCAAACAGAGGACCTCTGTTTTGAGATTACTCATGATTATTGGATGGGGGGATTCAGAAACTCCAAAACTGGGTCTTCCCAACATCAGCATTTACGAAGAAGAAACTACAAAGACAGTCAACATGACATATTGTACACCCACTCTGGGATATCAATTCAACGGTTAACCTTCAACAGAGAATCTGCCAATATAGCGTACCTTGACACAGTTTGTTCCCGGTCTAATTTTGATCCTTGATAATACGAAGTCAATTTGATGGTCAGCGTAGGGATACTTAAACTCCTTTTAAGGCGGTACATGACGTATTCAACAGAATCTGTTGGCTTTGCTGATATTTTCACGACGCTACCCAATGTTTTCAATTTTGTTGTGAGATTCAACATAGAACCCATGATCTTACAGGATATCGTGATTTATTTTGTTTCGCTGGCTTTTCTTGCCATCAATGCCTCTTGGAATACTGCAGCAGCAATATCATCAGGCGGTTTTTCAATTATAGAAGAGGTCAGCTGTCTTGTTGGCTCTGACTCGTTCACAAGATATTGCGATAGAAACATTTTGCAAGTACATTTCATTGACTCATATGATGCGGGAACAAAAGCTTGGAAATAGCGTTCGTGAGGAATTTTTGATGATACTTTATGTAGTCGACAACTAGTTGGCAGACATGGTTCTTGTTAGCACATGGCATGGATTTGA
>JALLAS010002695.1:0-10826 GCA_036939415.1 Detonula confervacea
TACGACATTGGGCATGACGTACCTCTTCACAAATTCCTGGTTAGATATGCTGCAGACAAAGGTGTATCCTCAATCAAGTATATCACATTGTTGCATGGTGACAGGAGACTCTACTTAGAAGACTTCAAAAGTGCGCCGCGTGGACTGGGGATCGAAGATGGAAATGTGCTGTCTGTCTCCTTCAGGCCCTCAGCTTCGTCTCAAAAGCAAGCTCCTTTGGGCAGGATCAATGTAGTCAAGCCCACGATTCAACACCCCAGCGGAAAGGAAAAGGAAAAAGCAAAGCGCAATAAGAGGAAAGTGAGTTCATACATGCCACCAGTAAATGGGGAACACAAAAGCCGCGATAGTTGGATGGTAGACATTGATCAGGTACATGTGGAGGCAGAAACTTTATTCAAGCAGATAAGGCAGAAACTGGACTCAATCAACTTGAACTTGAAACGGACCCCACCAAAGAGGAAGGGAAAAACGCCAAATCCATCTCCACCCGCAACCCAATCTGATAATCATTCTATTTGCAGGCTTGAAGGCAAGGCTGGTAAGTCACATTTTATTGTCCGAGTAGGCGATCCTGAGTACTTATACAAGACGACGAACAAACATGGCGACCAGTAATAGTCTTCATGGGTCGAAGCATGCTCGAGGTGGAAATCCTGTTGTCATGATTGACCTGCATGGTATGACAAAAGGGCAGGCATTGAAAAACCTCAATGAGAGTCTTCCAGGATGGTTGGACGTGGCTATGAAAGATTCCTGTACGTTTGTGATAGAGGTCAAGATTGTATGTGGACGCGGGAGTCAAATCCTGGCAGAAGCTGTCCAGAATTGGATTCGGGAAAAGGAGAACGTAGCCAATGCTCCAAAGAGTCTCTTCCAGTAGCTTTGTGCATCAGATTCATGTTACAATTGCTTTGAAGTACTACAGCAGAATACGGTCGTCATTGAGAAACGAGGGACTTTGATGCAATATGCTTCGCAATATATTGGAAAATAGCAAGAGATTCAGTTTGTGCACAATAGGGCATGGGTATCGGCTGGGCATGGACAATGGACATGGACTTCTGTTTCTAATTCACATTTATGTATATTGATAAATGATAAGTTTGAAGTCTTATTACTAGCCTCTACTTTGTTAGAAGCAAGCATTGGCAAGCATGATGACTAAATCAAGCTGAATTATCTTTCATGTGCACAAGCCGTTTGAGCGCCCATACACGAAAGCACATTCGCCCATTGATCAGACTGGTTGTCATCCTACGCCACCAGAGCACCAGCATAACGCATTGTCAAGTTGGCTGATACCGCGGCAATGTACGACACACCTGATTCGAGCGTTATCATATCAAATAACTCAAACAGTGGCAACAATCTACCCTTATTGTACATACATCTAATGATTTCCTTCAGCCTTCAGCCTTCAGTACAGACATGACATGTCACCAATTGCCAGTCATTTTGACTCGATACTCTTCAATCTATCAATATCATACCTCAGTTTTCAAAAGATTCTTTCTGTAGCTACCAATCTGAGCTCAACGAAGGCAATCCCCGTAAAAGTCTCCTGCCTCCCGGAACAGGGCTCGTGGGAACATTCTCATTTCCACCGGTCAATTTCCCATCCTTCAATACTGAATAAACCACTACCCCCACCAGCAATAAAATATTGATGCACGCAAAGCATTGGATGAATCTATCCGTGGCCATCCTTTTTCCAAACGATTTGATGAGCTTATCTGCGCGGTTCAGATTGTCTTCAATTCGCATGGCCTCATCGTCAATAGTTCTAATTTGCTCCCTTTGCTTCAATAATTCTTCCATCGTGGCTTCTCCCACATTTTTGGAAGCCGCCACCATATTTTTGGTATTCTCAAGGGAGGCCTTGGTCTTGTCCTGGAGGTCGTTCATATCATTTAACATCATATCCCCCGCCTCCTCCCCGGTCATTTCACCGTTATCGTACTGACCGCCCGATCCCGCCACTCCCTTGGCACCCACGAACAATTCCCCCCGTTGCATACCCCCCTTCAACGCCTTCAAATCATTCGCACAGCTCGCCAATTCCTCGGACAATCTGCTCAATTTATTCTCGTACATTCGTCGCTGTCGCGGATCGGACACGAGGCGCGTTTCCATCTTGTACGATTTTTTCGTCCCCTGCGCCGCCCGTAATTTCTTCTCGGCGCGATCGAGAGACGAGGCCTTGTCCATGTCCGACAGGCTTTCGGCCTGTTGGAGGAGGTTTCGTACGCTTTGGACCTCATCGGTCAGGGTGTCGTCCCAATATTGCACGTCCGCCATGATTATTATTTTTTGAGTTGATGATTATTGCTTTTTTGTCTATCGCGAGAGCTCTTGCTGAATAGTTGTCACAGGTTGTCACAATCCTGAATTATTTTTTCTATTCCAGGGTACGAAGAGCAGATTGGTGGTTTCGATGCGATCTGAAGTTAATGATTGGGCACATCTATCTGCATCCAGCAGCGCACTCCCTGTTGGTCTTTATGATGTTGGTAGTGGCGGGTGGAGGCATGGAGCAAGGAGTTGCGGGTTGCGCTGCGGTTGCTTGCGGCGTTCTTGTGAGACTGGCGAGAGCTGGCGAGCGGGGTGTCGTGCTATAAAACCCGTAGCTACCCTCAATACGGCCCTTTTAAGGTCAAAGCTGTCACAGATAAATCGAATGTCGGCGATGCCCCTCCAAGGAAATACGGGTTGCTCCCCCCTAAACATACAGTTGTCATGCGATAATAGTCCATCAAAATTCACGGGGAACGGGGGGAGCCCCTTTTGCATGGTATCAACGACGGAATCAAGCATAATACGTTATTTTAGACCCCCTGAATGACCTATTAACAGGGTAATTTCACCATTGGTATCTAGCGCGGTCATTTTTACGTTCACGTTTCATTTCCCTTTCCGCTTTCGCCTCATCAAAATCCCAATCTCTAGATACGATACCCCGCCCAATGCGCTAAACAAGAGATATGGGTCACCTCACTCTATTCTCGATACGAGAGATAACTCCGAGCGTCGAGCACAAAAAGTAAAAAGGAACCCTGAAGGAACGAACCAAAGTCGTATTGAGCTAGCTTACCATGTCCAACCGCAGCCGCGCCCACGCCATGAATCCCTCCAAAGCTCGCGTCCTAGCCGACGACACCGACTGCGGCGGCTGCAACGACGGCCAATGCATCGAACCGTCCATATCCAACCTTTCCACCAACTACGTCAACCCCTCCTCCTTCGGCTCCCAACCTTCCTGCGACTGCAAAAACACCGGCTTCATCGGCGAGCACTGCGAGGTACCGTGTTCCAAGGATTGTCAAAATGGGGGCAAGTGCTTACCGGCCACCGAGAGCGAGTACGGCGTCGAATTTTGTAGCTGTTCCAAGGCAGTGGTGGACGGCAATCCCTTTGTGGGATTATTGTGCGAATACGGAGCTACTAAATCTTGCATGACTATAGGATCTGGGTCGAAGCACTCGTTCTGCACGAATGGGGGGGATTGTGCGGAGATTGTGGGGGATAATGAGCGGCATAAGGACTGCATTTGCGAGGTGGGGTACGAGGGATCTCATTGCGAATTTGTCATTGGAACCTCGCCGATAGTCAAAGAAGTCGAAGCTGGTAGAGTCGAAGCTGGTAGTGGCGTATCAGCTGCAAAAGGGGGGTCTAACATGCAGTCATCACAAGCAAATACCGCTACTTCGGATATGATAGTGGTCATTATGATATGTGTTGTAGGCGCCCTCATAGCAGTGCTGTTGCTGGCATATGGCGTAAGAGCTCGCAAGAAGAGAATGGATGCGAAGCGGCAAGAGAAGGAGGCTAGGGAGGCAACCGAAGAGCTTTCAATGATACCCACTCATAACGAGCCGCAAAATGATATTATATAAGGGTGCATGCCTTCTGGGAAGCTCTGCGGTGTGTATTTGGCCAGCAAGATGTTAGTTGTGGGCACTGTCCGTATCTTCATTGTAATTTCTGTATCTGTGTGTGACCATCCTGTTAGATTGGCAAAGCAAAAATGGTATTGAACATGTAGGTTTGACCATTATCTATAATCGACCCAAAGACTATGATTTTTCATACAGTGCTGACGGAGTCAAAAAACCAACCTTGTGAGCAGCAGAGATAGATCGCCTGATCTAGTCTCTGCCTGTGGCCCATATGAGCAGAGGTTTTGGGGTTGAGAGTGCGTCAGCTGATGATCCATTATGCATGCATGAAATCTTTATGGCAATAGTGGGGGTCTGCAGGTAGATGGTACTAGTGTACCTCCATATCTCTTCCTGATAACAACTGTGTCTACGCTCAATGAAACTGCCTACAATACCTAGCTATCTCTACCTACAAGATGTAAAGCAAGACAGAATAATAGCTTAATCTTAAACCTTTCTTGAGAGCTTGGTTCAAGAGAGGCACTTTCTCCAAATTTGATGATGTTCTTTTAGCAACGCACCTGCTATCAGGGACATCAACTTATCTGGAGTATTGTGCAACAAAAACATTTGTGATGAAAATCGATGAAGGGAAGATCACCAAAACTCTTCATAGTTTTTGAATATATTTACGTGGAGTTGTCAACTTCAGAAAAATGACAGCAAATTTTAAGCCCCCCAATTGAATGAAAGACTATTGTAATCCATTTAATGTATGTATAGCATTCTATCCCCCCATAAAATGAAGTGACCTTCCACCAGCATCTGATCAGTATGAATTCAGCCTTCCCCCAACTAGCTGTGACCCCCCCCCTCAATCCACAAGTAATCATAAATCACATCTAAACTCATAGGTATGTGTAACCTACATAACCTCCATAACAATAGCCCGGATGGCATTCTTATGCTCCGAGAGGTCAATGTCCAGCCAATCCTCCAACATCTTCCTAACCCCCTTGACCGTGAGCTCCTCGCGGTTGGCCCCCTCGACAATGCTTTTGACCTTCCCCCTCACCTTTTCAATGTCCACTCCCGGGATGCTCAACTCAACTGGCTCATCCGTAGTTTTTTTGGCCTTTTTGGAAGGAGACTTGACGGCAGCCTCCTTTGTGACCTTCTTCTTCTTAGGTGTAGCCTTCTTTTTGGGAGCAGCCTTTTTGGGAGCAGTCTTCTTTGATGCAGAAGTCGTCTTGATGTTTTTGGCAGGAGACTTCTTCGCCTTTTTCGCTGAGGGTGTCTTTTTCTCAGACGCATCGGACTTTCTTTTCTTAGGAGTTTTCCTCGCACCCCCCTTATTCTTTTCACTGGCTGTGGGCTTCTCAAGCCACTCCAGGAAACGGTTGCAAAGTGCTAGTTTGTCGGGGATCTTTGTTTTGGCATCAAAGCTGTCTGCCGAACGATCAATATCAGCAAGATCCATGACTGCTTTCAACTCGTCCATTTTCAACTTGTACATTTTCTGCAAGAGTTTTTCTTTTGCATCTTCTTCTTTTTCTTCCCCCTCTGGATAGACAACACCATTGAAATTAAGTAGTTTCTTTTTGAACTCCTTCTTCTTTCCCCTTCCATATATAACAGTATGAAGCATACTGAGGTGGGGATCAGACCAAGTGACGCCCTTAAAGTTGGCCACGACATTCGGCATGTCTTCAAGTTTCTCTCCCTTGCCTTCGTGGATGACTTTCTCCTTCTTTGGCTTCTCGTCCATCGGCTGGTACGCCTGGGTGGATTTTCTCTCACGTCTTCCCCTACCCCTTAGAACAATCGGCTCTTCAGCTTTAGTATCGGCCTCCTCCATTTCTTCGTCTTCCTCCGCAGCCTCATCCGTAGATTCGGACTCGTCTTTCTTTGGCTCATCATCGGCTTTCGCGGGTTCAGCAGTCTCCTCGGACTTTTTTACATCTGTGGCCTCGGCGTCAGCCTTGTCTGTTGATTTAGCCTTATTTTCCTTTGGCTTATCGACAGCAACCTTATCTTCCTCTGGCTTATCGGCAGCAGCCTTATCTTTCTCAGGCTTATCGGCAGCCTTTGCGGGTTCGCCGGCCTCCTCAGACTTGGCCTTAGGTTTGTCTGCGGCCTTGGCATCAGCCTTATCCGTTGATTCCGCCTCATCTTTTGGCTTATCGTCAGTCTTTGCAGATTCACCAGTCTCCTCAGCCTTCTTGCCATCAGCGTCGTCGCTTTTGGCTTCGGCTTCCTTCGGTGGGTCGGGCTTGGCGGCGGCGGCGGTAGTGTCAGCGGCGGGCTCCGGCTCGGCCTTCTTTGCTTCTTCGTCGGCGCCCTTGGGCGCGACGGCTTTCTTCTCTTCGTCAGGCATTATTATTTTTGACTCTCCTGTAGGCTGGGAGTAATGGATGTGTCCGCGCGGCGTATCGATTGCAATGTAGCTTTTGGCTCTCGTATGGCAATTATTAATGACGATGGTTCTGCCGCGCCGCCTACGATTATCGTACGATACTCCTACCAGTAGTAGTTGCGATTTGCAACACGTTGACATGTGGAATGTGATGGGCATGCTGCATAAGACACAAGTGGGTCTTCAATTAGCTTGGCCGGCGCGCGCTCAGACGCGACTTTTCTCCAATGACTGTGCTCGTATGACTTGCTATAAGTTGTCACACCGACCCCGTACTTTTTTACGTAGGAATAAATATGATGAGGTTGAATGGATACTGGAGTTTACACCCAGTTATGTTCTTGGATGCATGAGCGATGAGTGATGTTTGGATCTTTTAGATCTTTGTCGCGCCATCTTTTTTGGCGGGGTCAGAACACAATCCAGAAATCGGTAAGAGAACAGAAACCCAATTTTTAGGGGCGTAGGAGTATTATAAATTAGAGTAACAACCCTGAGCAGAGCAAAGAAGATGGACCGACCTCAGAAATAGCATCTGTCGGCCCATGGCATTACAACGTTTCGGTGAATTTCTGTTATGCAAACCTGCGGAGATACTGCAAAGAGATCGATACTTCTCGCCTCGACTCACCGAGGTATTCACAAAGTGCAACGAACTATTGGAAGAGAACAATTATCTAATGACGGAGGGGGAATCATCATACCTCGAGGGGCAGATCAATTCAAAATCAATCCCCTCCCTTCGACTCCTACTGAAGGACCATAAGGACAAGGGTCCAAATGGTAGGTACCCCACCCGTCTACTAGTCTCCTCCAAGAACTTCACCCAAGGGTTTAGCAAGCTCGCCTACAAGTCAATCCAAAATCTCTTCGATCGGACGGGCATTTCGTACGGCCAGCACACCATCCAGAACAGCTTCGACCTCAAAAGCAAACTCGAGGAGCTGCAAATTTGCAAGGACGATGTCACCATCGTCAGCCTTGACATCAAGGACATGTACCCATCGTGCAAGTTCAAAGCCGTAAACGGGATTGTCATCTTCAACGGTAACCGTAGTATCGGTGACTTGCGAGGATGGCTCACCTTGTTCCAGCAGCGCGTCAACACTATCCTCAATTCTGAGGATCTCCAATTCACAATGGACGTGTGGGCGCCGGAACAGGTGAGCAGAAGCGATCCTAGTAGCCTAGCGGCCACCAATGGAGATAGCTTCAATCGAATGAGCATCAACAGCTTGCCAAAGTTCCCCTATCTGGACATTGCGATGTCCTGGAACTCTGAAGGACTGCTTGAATTCGGCGTCTACAGCAAGCCGAATCAACGCGTCAAATATTTGAACGCCGACAGCCACCATGTCAAAAGTCAGAAGTCCGCCGTATTATTCGGCGTTGAGCTACGCCTCTCAGCCCTCACTACCAGAACGGCAGAGAATAGCGACATAAGCCTCTCAGACCTATACCCAATCAACCACGAGGCACTCCTTGTGGCCGGCCAGCTAAAGCCGGGGTCCAAAATGAGGACATTGGGCACGATTCTAGACACGGAAGTTCTCCTTCGACCTCAGCGATTCACCAAGCGAGAGTTGTATAAGAGATCGATGAAGCGCGAGGTTCTTGCCATTCGCAAGTATGCCAACCTAGGCAGCGGCAATGCAAGGCCCCTCCATTCTATCATCTCATCACTCCGCAACAAGCATGAACTGAGGTGGTTGCGCGTTAAAATTGTCAACAAGCGCCACACTAATCTAAAAGAGATGCTCCTCGGAGACCTCAACATGAAAGTGATGGCGGGTATTGAGGACGACGCCACAAAAACGCTTCCCTGCAACTGTCCGAAATCGTTTCTTCGTTGGAATGAAAAGGATGGCGTAAAAGAATGCGCATACGGCGGCGACTCCCAATGCAAAACTGCTGGAGTGATCTACAAGCTCCGATGCAAATGCTGCAACAAGTTTTACATCGGAAAGACTCAGCGCTACCTCAAGCAACGAGCCCAGGAGCACATCAGAGAGGTGACCAAGTTGTATCAACAACAAATTGGTTTCAACCAAGGCGGATCTACACCCTCCTCCTCGCCAACCTCGCCAAACCGTGCCTCCCGCAATAGATCTGGCTCGGAATCCACCCAACTATCTTCAGGGTCGGACCCAAGCCCTCCCAATCATCAGCTATGTCACGTCATCGGAACCCCGCTCCCTCAACTCCCAGAACACCCCTTCAGCTCTGACAGCGAAAGCGAGCACACTCCAATCGCCACCATCCTCTCCAATGACAGCGAGACCATCAACACTTGCGACTCAACAACTGATGTATCATCTGGCCACGACAGCCTCCAATCCATCCTCCACTCCTCCCAACCACTTATTGAGTACCCTGTCACGCCACCAACCCAGCAACAACACAAAGGCCACGACAGCCTCCAATCCATCCTCCACTCCTCCCAACCACTTAATGAGTACCATGTCACGCCACCAACCCAGCAACAACACAATGCTGAATTCACTGAGCAACGCGAAGCTCGCCAGTTGGATGCCTCATCTTCTCTTGCCAGGCATATGTTTGCGCATATCAAACACCACCGTTTCGGAGACAGAAAATCCGTAGCTGCATGGTGCCGGGAGAATATCGAGGTTAGCATTTTATGGAAGATGCCCACCATTTCTCTAATGGAAAATGCGCACACGAAGCACTGCAGATTATGCGCAATGGAGAGGAGATGATCGAACAAGGCGGACCCCAATTCGGCGGTCCGCCGGCGGTCCTTGATTTTTTGCCAATATTAGTCGGTCGTGAGTCACAAGGTGTCCTGGTGTGACGTCACCGCCCTCCCCAAGTCCCTCCAAATGTAATCCCGCCAAATAGCGCGAAATGGTGATGAACGGAAAATATGAAATGCTTTTTACTCCCTCCATTCATAATTTAATACGTGAATTCCTATGGTACTCCCTCCATTTACACTTTAACCACCAAAACTGATGCTGCATCTATCATTATAACCATGAACCTCACAAATTGCTAACCACTGTTGATCATTCCTCATCAGCCCTACCATTGCATCAACACTACCCCCGCCACCACATCCATCATCGAGATCTCTCTCATCCCGGGCCACCACCATCTCCTCACCTCTGCCTTGTGCGTCCAACACCGCCTCTGTGTCGTGCATCTAACACTCCCTCTGCCTCGCATACCCGGCTCCCCTCTGCCTCCTTCGTCCATTACTGCCTCCGCCGTGTCAGCCTCACCCATCCAACACCGCCATCGCCTCGTACGCCCGACGCCCTCCCTGTCTCGCACATCTTACCCCGTGCGCGCATGTGTCAGCGTCTCCGCCCCATTTATCAGACACCCCCTCCACCTCTCGTAACCGACTGCGACTCCATTGTTCCACCTCCACCTCACCCAACAACGCCTCCACCTCACGCATTCGACTGCGCCTCCATCGTTCACTCAATACCGCCTCCACCTTGCGCATCCAACAACGCTGCCACCTCACGCATCCAACTGTGCCTCCATCGTTCAAACAATACTGCCTCCACCTCACGTATCCAATAGCGACTACATCGTTCATCCAATACCGCATCCACCTCGCACATCCAACAGCGCCTGCACCTCGCGTAACCAATCGCGCCTTCATCGTTCACCCAATACCGCCTCCACATCGCGCATCCGACCGCGACTACATTATTCATTCAATGTCGCCTCCACCTCGCACATCCAACAACGCCTCCACCTCACGCATCCGACCGCGCCTCCATCATTCATCCAATACCGCCTCCACATCGCGCATCCAACTACGCCTCCACCTCGCATAACCGATTGCGCCTTCATTATTCAACCAATACCGCCTCCACCTCGTGCATCCAACAACACCTCTACCTCACACATCCGACTGTGCCTCCATCGTTCATCCAATACTGCCTCCACCTTTTGAGATAATGTCATCGCCGTGCTCACCTCCACATCTCCTCATCATTTCACGGCCTATGCATCTTATCTCTTAATATCAAAAATTATTTGTAAGTCTCCGTTTCAAATTCATATTCATTTTCAATCTTTCTCTCACATTACAATATATTAACTCACTCTCATCCCAGAAACACACATAATATGGCTTGTATTCAGTGTTGTAAGCTTGAAAAGAAATGTCTCGTCTCCCCTGATGAACGAGCTTGTCAACGTTGTTTGAACAGGAAACAAGCTGCTATTTGGCTCAATATCCTTCCCCCACCCCACTCCCACCATCCACCACACTTCCATCATCCACCCCAAATACAAACATGGTCACCCAAGACGAAAGAATCTCTGCCAAAACAGGAGAACTGAATTCATGATTGCATTTTGTGGTTCACCAAGCGCACACTCCCACACCAAACATCCTCTCCCCACCCCACTTCCACCATCCACCTCACTTCCATCATCCACCCCAAATACAAACATGGTCATCCAAGACGAGATGAATGAAAAGAATGTCTGCCAAAACAGGAATACTGAATTCATGATTGCATCTTGTGGTGCACCAAGCGCAC
>JALLAS010002715.1:0-10952 GCA_036939415.1 Detonula confervacea
CGGGTTGCATATTATGCAGATCGGTGTCTCAACTCATTATTGAGTCGAGTCAAAACAATGCAACCCCTAAATGCAGACTCCCTTTGCAGGCAGTCTTAGTGGCGCTTGGCCGGATCGTGATGATTGAGAACTATCGAGAAACCGAACCAAGCCTCGAATAAATGAGCAGACCTACGAAACTTCAAATCAAACAATCATGCATTTCCATGATTTGATTCTCTATGTACCACCATACGATGTGCTTGCGAATGCTTGGATCTTTGCTGTCAGAATCAAATCGATATGCCGAGAGACACGACATGCCACCATCTGGCTGGACTGCGTCAGAACAGGTCACGATAGGAGGTCTGCAAAAGTTAAGTAGCCTCCGGTAATAAAACACATCCTACCACGATATCTGGCTGATGTCTGTTAGGGCTACGTAGAAATAAAGTACGTATCTTTATTTTTCTCTAATATTTGTCGTTTCAACCGCAATTATAGCCGTTGTCTCCAGAATCTAAGAAACAACGACAAACCATGGCAAAGCTAGAGCCATCAAGTGGCTTTGACATTGAGCTGCCGCCGACATTGGGGTTTTTCACCATAACAGCGATAGGAGCGTTGCGCCAACGCTGCCGTATTTGAAACCACCAGGCCGAGCGATGTCCATGATTTATTTATGCATGGTTATCGCATACCTCATTGCCGCCTACAACTCACATGACTCCCCGGGTCCCAACCATCATGCCAATGCTCTACAAGAATGCCCTCCTTCTATCTGGCACGCCTACATGAGCAAAAAACAACAATAAACAATCCCCTGCTTGCTCGCCCAATCTACCACAACTCCGCCGGCGGCACGGGTAGCCGGTAGCCGGTTCGTAGCTCTCGAACTCCTCCCCTCCGCAAGATTTTGCTGCCACCCCCTCCTCAAGGATGGCCATTGGAGGCCATTGGAAGCCACCGACCTCTTCCACCGGAATCCGCGCACCTCCAGCGCTCTCGGCGAAAACAGGTGGGGCCGTGCACGGAATATATTTAATTTTAATTCAACAACCAAAACAACAAATTCTTCGTCTCCTCCAAGCAAAATGGAAAATTCATTCAATAATCAACCAACTGCCAACTGCTTGAAACAATGAACAATGCTCAAGCAAGGTAAGATGCTATAAAGGGCTTATGTCTATCTATCCATGATAATATTATATTCATGGATTATACAAATACACACACACACATCTGACCATCCGTTTCCAGCGGTCTACTCGATCGCGCTCTCCGAGGCGCCACCACCACCGTTGCTGGCAACAATAGCAGCAGCAGTCATCATTGCACTACTAGGTACTACCCGACGAGCCACCATCGAAAGCATCACTAGCACCGACAGCTCCCTCTCTCGAACTTGGAGCTTCATGGTCAAAGACCACCCGTTGTGAAGCGTCGGCGATTGAGCAAGGAGGCGCATCCGAGCTTGATTAGCGAGGATATTTTGCGCAGTACTGTTGGTATTAGTAGTGAGGGCAATGGTGGTGGTGGTGGTGGTGGTGGTGGTGATGCGGAAACGTTGGAGGTGATGATCGACGAGGAGGAGAGGTTTTTGCATGTGCTCATGATGTGCACGGGGGATCATTCCAATGATGGCGAGGAGGAGGAAGACTGAGATAGAGCTATCCTAATAGTCTGTCTTGTTCAATGTGGTCCTAGGGAACCATCACACTTTTGGAGTTTTAGGCATTATTAAAAAAGAAAATAAGAACACATTTAGTTGCTGTTGCATTACTGTGTTTGTCCGTTGACAGACTCATTAGGACTGTTTTATCTTTGCTAGATGCATCTTTGAACCATCAAGTAGCCCTGGGCTAAGTGTAGGGTCAGCCTCCCCACCAAATAACTTCCCGGCTTCTAACAGGCCTCTGAAGCTCTCAAAACCACCCAAAAAACCTAGAGGAAATAATTTGCAGCTAATGGGGCGAATAACTACTATACTACAATTTCCGTACTGATATACTGTTACCATACAATATAGCAGAGCATTACTAGTTTGATGTAGCCTGGGATACTAGTGTTGTATATCTGGGGAGATGTGCATGGCCAGTAAATTAATAGCACATCCATAGCTAACTATTAGGATAATGGAGAGCCTCATGTAATTGCTCTAGCTAGTATTGGGGTATATGATAGAAAACAATAACACAAACCTTTAAAAATGGCCACAGCATGGGTAGTAGCAGTATGTGCATTGGGGTATCAAAGCTTTATACACTGTACAATGCCATTACTAGACTGGACCTGGAGACACACCATGGTATACCCACAATTGATAGCTTTGGAGATTCCTAAGCATTAGACTCAGGGTCATGTTGTCATATATAGTGTGAGTCGCATGAATCTTGGCTTCCTGCTATTATATTGTGGCTAGTATTTGGGGCACCATATATTCGAAACTTGGATTTTCTCCTTAGACTGCTACAGTAACATCACAATGCATTGGAAATGGCGGCAAATGAAAGCTTTTCTGGCTGGTGTTGGTGGTACTATTGCATTGGACATGTACATGTGGGTGTTTTCTTGTTCTGATGAGTTTGTGGCAATATCACACTATAACGACTTGCATTGGAGGTTCCTGAAACACTGAGTATTCCTATGAGTGCAATAGCCATCCTTAGGGTTTTCTGAGATAGACTACCATAGATGTTATTGAGGATAATATATGATTCCTAGAAGAATACTAGTACTACAGAACAACTAGCAGCAACAGCATTGAGTTTAGCGATACATGGGTACATTTTATGACAAAAACCAGTAATTTAAATATATTGAAGGTTTTCTAGCATAGAACCTCGATAATTCACACCTCTTATCATTTTATTCAATCATTTCTTCAGTTTGGATAGCATCCAAATTGCATCAAATTCAAAACGATTGGAGCAATCAAGTGAAATAATAACTGTCAAATATCTGCAAAAGCATTTCAACTTCTGGTTCCTAGTCTTCGCTTGTGTCTTTTCTCCGTCCAAGGCATTTTATCTAGGAAGTCGTCCCTATTGCCAAAGGAATTTGGAAACCACTCTGAACAAAAATCATTCATTAGCAAACTCAACTTCATTGTCGGGATAACCACAGGGTACTTACTTGATGTTTCATCAGACGGAGATGCATCGAATTGATTGCACGAAAAATAACAGTCAGAGTTCCAACGAAAGCAGACACCGTCAGGAAGCTTGCCTTTTTCCAATGAAAGGGCTGCTTTGTTTTGCGACTTGGATGGCAGAGCTTATCTATACCAGCCCACGACTTCATGACCAAGATATTCGGATGCAACCTGTGCATGATACCTTTGGGCACATGAGAATTGTACTCCGCAAGATAGCAGATACCTGGATGAACAACATCGTAAGCCCCACCCTATAGAATGGTTTCAACAACACTGATACCACTGGCATCATTACTTGATAGGTTCTCATCCCAGGTCACCACTCTCGTGTCACGGGGCGAGCTATTTTTACTAACTCTTTTCGATCTTATCTCGCGAACGTGCCAAAGAAACTTTTTGCGGCATTCACAACACACAACTAACAAACACAACAACAATTATAGTGCAATCATCAATCCACCAAAATGTAACCATCGGGTTGATGGTTGCGGCTGCATTCAATTACAAGTAGCCCGTGGATAGGGACGAGCAGTGGCAATAATAAAAGCCACTGCTCTTCTCTACGGGTTACAACCAATCGAGAAGGGCAATGTTTGAACCCGTCCGATTTCACCACGGACAAACCAATAGCCATGTTGGTGGTGGGAGTAGGGCAATGCTTCCATGGAGCCGCATTGGTTTCGGCTGGAGATGGGCTAGTTCTGGCAAGGCTTGGCTGATGATGGCTGCGATGGCGGAGGCTGAGAGCCTTACATTGTCTTGGGTGATAGTGAGAAGGAAGTTGAAGGTTGGGTCAGTGCGCCCATTGAGAAGGATGGGGATAACTCCCTGACAGTTCAGGATCAGCATTGCCATGGCTGCTGTCCTCCCAATCAACTGCTGACCGAGCCTCACACCCTCCCGGACGATGTTTTTTTTGCATTCAATGAGGGCTTTGTCCGTCGCCATGGGAAAGTCCTGAAGATTATCCATATTCCTCCCCGTCACCTCCAAATAATGTTTATTTCATACGACCCTCCTGCGATGAAGATAGCTACACCTGCCAGGTCAGCAATGGCTTCTCGCCTCGCCGTTCCCGTCTCGAGATCCCCTACAATTGCAATCATGAGGATGTTGTTGCCCTTCCTCCTGCCTCCCTTCTTGGAAACGCGAACGTTTTTGACGGAGATGATGCTCGTGGCGATGTGGCTGTTGCGGGCAGCTTTGGAGATAATGGCTGGTACCTTTGCGGTGAGCATTTTGTAGTGGCTGCGAATGGCCATGATGATGTCCCTCGCGGTGAGGCGGAAGGTAAGAACATTATCCCCTCCCTTTTCCAATAAGAAGCTTGGTGGTATCCCTTCCATTGAGAAATACACCTGCTCAGTGATGCTGTTGACCACTGGGAACCTCAATTTTATGTGGTGGCTTCATGTGGTGGATGCATGGCGACATTGATTCGATGCTGCAATATCTCTCCTCGTCCACGAGAAGTGCACGGAGCCTATTTTCCAAGTGCGCCATTTGGGTGGAGGGGAAGACAAAGCCCTGTTTGTTGTCGGATCCTGTGCCTACCGGCAAGAAGAGTAGGTATCCGATGAAGTGGGCATTGACTCCAATTTGGATGGCTTTGTTGAGGCAGAAGTGTTGTACGTTGTCCACTCCGAAGGGGAATTGGGCGGCGCTGACAAGGCCAATCATGATATCCTCCTCTTCATCTGTTGTCAGGATGACGGTACTGGTACAACCTTTGGTCAGAGGGATCCTCATCTGAACCCATATCCCTGCTCTGTTGGATCCCCCCCGCACTGCTCGCGGCTCTTGCACTCTGTTTCAAGAAGTCCAGTTTGTTGTTGGCATGCTTGGCATCCTGGGCTGCAAATAATTCCCTGCTGGCCGTTTTCCAGCTGGAGAGGCCCAGTTTTGGTGGTGACAATAGAAGCTGGACATCACCGTCCTCCAATTCCTCTTCCCCATCGTCCATGGCCTACTGGCCCTGGCCGCTTGCCGCCACCGCTGCCGCATATGATGCCGTTCCCTCCTGCTCATGAGTCTGCGGTTGGTGGGGTGTTGAGGGCACAAGCGCTGGCATTCTGGGCGGAGCATTTGCTCCGTGATGCATATGCTGCCCTGGGTTGGTGGGTCCATTGATGTTGCCCATGGCCACGGCAAATCGTTCATTTCGTCCTGGGTAGAGAGTGTGAAATATCTCTCTCATTTTCTCTGCGGAGGCGTTAAATAAAGCTGCCGCGGCCGCGCCGAGGTCAGCATCGTCGTTGTTTGCAGGCGCGGCGGCGGGGCTGTTTGCTGCAGCGGGAGTCGTCGCTACGGCTGCCATATTGACAAGACAGCCATCAGGTGGATTACTGCTGGAAACATTGACAGAGAGGTTGGGTAGTTGGGAGACCATCGTGGTAGTTTTGGAGCTGTTGTGAACGATGTTGTGGAAATTTTGTGAGGATGGGGGCTGCTCTTGCCTCCGGCAGCAGTGAATCCATGGGGGTAATGCCTTGCTGGGTGCGCGGAGCGTGGGTGCGCCCTTCCCAAGAACGTGGTGGAAGTGCTTGGAAGTTCGCCTGCCCCTGTGGGAGTGTGCGTTGCATTGGCTTGCATTGGG
This sequence comes from Detonula confervacea, assembly GCA_036939415.1. Taxonomy (NCBI): domain Eukaryota; phylum Bacillariophyta; class Thalassiosirophyceae; order Thalassiosirales; family Thalassiosiraceae; genus Detonula; species Detonula confervacea. Next base: position 5,733 of record JALLAS010002715.1, read on the forward strand.
GGGCGGGAGATAATCCTTCGTGTTGGGAACATAGAGAGAGCTGGGGGTAGAAATTTCCCTCTGGGAGGGAGCGAAGAGGGGAGCCTTGAATGGCGACGGCGCCAGCGTCCGTGATATGTACGGCCTTGACGGTCGTAGTGGTAGGCAAACCATGACCACTGGTCACGGATGAGAAGAAAATTGTTGAAGGGGAGCTTGGTAAGCCTCGCCGCAATGCGGGGAGGGTCCTACCATGATTTTTCATGGGTAGGTGTGGCCGCACGGGCCGGTGAGGCCGCCATGACCAATTGATGGTGCCGGGGTGAGTGCGGTATCGAACACGTTGAATATTGAGCCGGAGGGGTTTCCATTTTTTGGGGGGGGTTGGGAGGGATGCTCGCCTGAGGGCGATGCAGCCTCCCAAATGTGGGGGAAAACCACTGTGGCATAAAATAATTGAAGTAAAAGTAAATTGTGGCATGCGATATGGGTGCGCGCGGGCTAGTTTTTGTTTTTTGCGTTGAAATAAGGCTCGATAAAATTGAATAAAACTATTTTCGTTCATAAATAAATAACAGGTTCAATGGAAATACTTCTTTATCATATGAGTAGTTTACGTAGAAACAGATAAATATGTACGTTTACTTATTTCTCATTGCCAATATGTAGGAATTAGTATTTGTATCTTCACTGTCACACGCGCATGCTGTTTTTTTGCGGCCAGTGAGATGAGCGAGCGAGCCAATGCGTATCAGTACCTATGTGCGGCCTAACTCATTTACATGTCTGCGTTATGGGATGGAGTAGAGAAGTCAAGACATGCCAATTTTTTAGTAATGACACAGATACACATCATTGGTCTTGCTTTTTGTCATACCACGACATGATACTATCTACGACATATACTACATACAGCATACTTAGGAATAGAGGACATTTATTATTTATCCAACTCTTTATGAGATCTTGAAGAAGATATCAAAATTGGGGACATAGTGAGAATATTTTAGGCATTTTTTTGTGATTGTAGCATGATCGTGTGGAGTTTCAAGCGGGTTCTTCATATCTACAATGCTTGTGCGCGCGGTGCATGCTATCGTAACAAAATGCACATCTACGTCTATCAAGCGGGTTCTTTATATATTACCGGGACTCAAGAGATACCATCCACGATGTTATGCTATCTCTCGCTCGAGATGTGGATAGATAAGTCAATTATTTAGGGCAGATTTTTAATATGTCATTCGATATCTAATCAAAGATATCTCACCGCTATTTTTACGTGTCTCTTTGAAAAATGGAAGCATCTTACATTCGTAAGTATTACCCGCAGATATGTTACAGTTTGTTGATAGTGAAGAGATATGTTTTGAAATTCACAAATCACAAGGATTACCAGATATACAGTAACAACTGACACATCTCCACATGCCTACCTATCTCTGACATGCTCTCGCTTTTACATCTAGTATCTGCAGATGTATCCAGCCCGTCGTTCAGGCCTCGGAGTTTCCCTTCTTGCACGTGTCTATCCACCAGAAGGGAGGTGGACAGACCGTGACTCCCCTACGTGCTTAGTATGCGTAGGACTAAGTCTTGCATAATGACTACATTGCTCTTCAAGGTTGTGTTTTTAGGAGGTGGTTTCTCCTCTTTTCTTACTTCCTAGGAGTACGATACGATACTGCTACGCCTTCGTTGCACTGAATACTGAAGCTGAGAAGAAACTCATATCGTACCGACACAACTACAATAACAGCCGACAACTTTCCTGAAGACAGTTTAGGCCGCAAGCAACAATAACGGCGCCATCTACTCGTCGCAGAAGCATCCACCATGGCAACTGATCCATCGACTTTTATCCTGGGCTGGTTCGCCGCGTTCGTTGGGATGATCGGTTTCGGCAGTTTTGCTGTTCCTATCAAGGGTGACGCGGCAAACTCGGTTGACATAGATCCATTGGTGATGCAATCGTACAAGAGCCTTATGTGCTTGTGAGTTTGCGTCATTATTCTGGTCGTGCGCGATTCAATCCCCATACGCGATTGCATGCGTACTGATACTGATACTCACTATTTTTCTGTATTTCTTGTATCATTTTTTATTCCATAGTTTGACAAGTTGGCTCGTTGTTCTACTTGGCCAAGAAGTCACATTTACATGGTGGGGGCTTGTATCGGGTGAGTAGACATGTACATATTACGTGTTTGGTGGGTGACCTCGTGAAATATTATGAGATGTGCTGATCCTCAAACCCTTTTGTCATTGTATCACAATGAAGGGCTCTTTTGGGTACCTGGGGGTGCATTCAATATTTTTGCAATTCGCAATGCTGGGCTAGCAATCTCGCAGGGAATTGTGGCCTCGTCAATTGTCATGGTGAGTGGTTTTCACCCGATGTTGTGAAGAAAATATGACTTGGGATTGGGCTCAGTATTGTATGGTGTGAACTCCATTTTTATTACATCCTGACAATGCTTAGAACTAATGCATTATTTGTCCCAAAAATGTGGCAAGGTTTCATTCATCTGGGGGAATTTAATATTTCGGGAGCCGGTAAAAAGCCAATGGAGTGCATACGGGGCCGTTTGGTTAATAATGGCAGGTCTTTATGGCATGAGCTATTTTTCCACCGCGGAATCATTGGCAGATGAAAGTGATATCCCATCTACTAACGGGGAAGAACAGGAGGAGGAAGGGGAAGGTTTGATGAGAAAAAGGGCAGACTCTTTTGAGAATGATGCATCTATCCGTTCGCACCCATTGGAAATTGCTTCACCAACCTTACCCATTGGTAATGGAAGATCAATGTTGATATGCGGCAACACTTATTCCCGTCGCAATCTTGGTCTGTGCTCTGCACTCATATGCGGTCTATGGGGAGGTTCATGTCTGGTGCCTATGCATTATTCACCTGGAGATACAAATGGCTTGGGCTATGTAATAAGTTTCTCCACAGGAGCAATGGGTGAGAAATCTCAAATTGTAACAGACGGTAATCCCTGATGATGCTGAAATGCAAGGAAATTGATATGCTAATATCCTCTCTCATTTTTTATACTGCATTGAAAGTTGTCACTATTATCCTTTGGATTCTTCGGTTTGCATACCAATTGTTCAAGCTGAGATCACTGAAAGAAGCGTATGAAGTTCTTCCGTCATTCCATTTCAGAGTCATGTGGTTGCCTGGCGCAACTGCCGGTTCTTTGTGGAGTCTTGGCAATGTTGGATCAATTGTAGCCGTCGAACATCTTGGCCAAGGGGTAAGACTGCTCACCCGAAAATTCATTTGATGAGTCGATTTGCGCAATACTAACTTCACCAGAAACTCCACTTGCTTCTCTCTATCAGGTCGGGTATTCTGCTTCGCAAGCAGCCCTTTTAGTAAGGTAAGGCTCCATGGGCTATAGTATTGTCTTCTGTTTCAGTTGCCCCTTTTTCTGATTTGATATCTCCAAATTTGAATGGAAATTTTTCCAGTGGTATTTGGGGCATATTTTACTTCAAGGAGGTAACGAAACCATCAATAATTTGCAAATGGTTCGCATCAGCTTCCGTCACAATTGTTGGGATACTGTTGCTTGGATATGAAAGCTCTCCTACTGGGCCAGGGCGTAGATGATGGTTCGATGAATAGAACAAGTACAGTGAACAACAGCGAACTATCCCACCATTTGATCCTGTCCTACCAGAGGAGTCTAGTTTGGAAAATTCAGCTTTCCTGGTTCGATCGCATGGTGCATGTTAGTGATGGGTGTGGTTATTTTTTCTACCCCCAAACGAAGCATAGTCTGAAAACATGTACTACGTACTACCTGGGTATGACAGTTTGCCTTTGTCTACTGTATTGAATAAAATTGCATCATTAGTAAAAAGAGGGACTAACTCACTCAAACAACATGAATCTTTATTAGTTAGCTTAGTTAAAAGTTCCTCAACCCTGATTAAACTAGATGGATGTTTACTGCTGTATATCAAAGCTTGATGATTGTGATCCAATAGTGACCTGGTTTGGGCCTTCAGTGAGTTTCTTCTACATATCGACATTTTGATTTTATAATAAAGATTCAGCTGGTAAAGATTGTTCCAGTGGACCTGCGAATCCAAGATTAAAACTTTTCTCTGGCAGCAGCTGATCTGCAAGATTTGGACAAAATTCCGCACATTTTGTTCACATTTCTTTTATTCAAAATGAATGTGAAGAAGAGATCAGGAATTAGCCAATGATGCCATGTTTGCTGAACTCTTGGGAGAGTCCACCAATCGATCTGCGGCATGTCGTGGCATGAGTTATCCCGTCTCTGCTTCTGTTCACTTGGATGGAAACACTGTGTTTTGGCAGGTAGAAATTGGCAATTGCCCTGAAGATCTTGCTATGCATTTACTGTTTGAAAAAATCAAGTAGGTTGAGGCCACACAGGCTATTCAACTGGATAGGTCCAAGAGTAAGGGAGTCAGTGTCTTTCACATTGTGTTTGCTTCTGAGCTGGAGTTTGATAGGTGGTTCACTAAGATTAATCCATTTGGGAAGGGACTTGCCAATTTTAAGAATCTCGGTTCCATTTGGATCTATGCTTCCTCAGAATAAGTTCAGATCACTGATTGGTTGCAAATGCATCATCGCTCTATGGCCACTGCATTGTCTGGTTACAGAGATTCAGAGCATGTTAATTCCGTGAACAATGAACAATCACTACCCTGTGCCGTTCATTGAAGGAGCAGATATCAGTTTGTCCACCCAAATCATCAATAATAATAAAACTACATTTCTATTTGCTCTTACAGAGTCAACTACAAGGTAGCTTATACTTGGCATTTCTATCACATATCCTGGTGGGCCAAAATGGTGCTCCCTTGTGATAGGGAGTCTAATAGCTAGCTAATTGGCCCAGATTCGGCTCGCCGGGGGTCTAGCACATTTTTTGGACTAGACCCGATGGGTGTCGTAATTTGTATGAAGCTGAATACCATTGGCATTCTGAATCAGTATATAAATGAAAATGTTGAGTAGCGAGGTTGCTCATGTTTGTTTTTGTTCTCCAAGGTGTATTGTCTCAGTTGGGTTTATACTGTAAAAAATGATCTACTCATACCAAAACGATGAACGGGTTCCTTCTTAGTATTCCCTTTCTGTGTCATAAGGTATATTAAGTAGGTAGTTCATGCTTTTTGGTGCATGGGATTTCAGAATCCCGCACCAAAAAGCATGAACTACCTACTTAATATACCTTATGACACAGA
>JALLAS010002758.1:0-13269 GCA_036939415.1 Detonula confervacea
TGTTTTCAAGATAAATAATAAAATAGTTGAAATAGTGGGCGGGACTCAATATTTTTGTTCATGACTGGATTGGCAGATTCGCCCAGGGCGAAAAAACGACGCCTGCTGCTCAGCGACGTGGCAGTCGCTCATTGTGATGTATGCCGATGCTCACATCTCACATCTCGTGCTGTGTCATGCCATGTGAAGCATTGTTGAGTTGGATAGCTCCGCTAGTTATAAAGAGAAATTGCCAAATGATATGCCTACTTGTCAAATTACCAACAACTTCCTAACAAATATCAAATTTTTCATATCAATTCGTCGGAAGTTCTTGCTGCAGTCAAATTTTAGCAAATTGCCAAATGAAATACCAAATTGTCAAAACAATTCCAAACTATCAATTTGCTTATCAAACATATTTTGCTTGGTAAATAATGAATACCTTAAACTACTAAAAGTTATTGTGGTGGGTACAATACTTATTTATTATCAAACCAAAGGCAATTCATACAGCATTGGAAAGTAAGCAGTCTCCTCGAGTGCCTCAACATACAACTCCACAAGTCGCTACATACAATCCTCTGGCTATAATTTACAGTGTGCGTGGTTTGTCGGGCAAGTCATTCAAGCTCCCCCCCCGCCCTCTCAATCTTCGCGTCTATCTTCTTGGCTTTGTGTGATGGAAGTGTCGCTGAATGACGGACTATCGTATGTATAGGTATGTATGGTAGCTTGATTGATTGATTGTGGTTGCGGATTGGGTCACTAACCCCCATGGAAGGGAACAATATTCGGGGTAACATAGCATACATGTGTTCTTTGATGGTAAGCAGAGTGAGACCCCATTCCTTATTTTCATCATACGTCACTCTGTTTCCTCGCGACGGAGATGAATCCGCGGGCGCGCGCTCGAGCGCGTGCGCGACTAGTGATGGACAAAGACAATCGCAAAGACAAAAGTAGTGTCACTTTTGGTAAATAGACGATGATACATAGAATCGTAAAGAATCTTATTGGCAATCGCACCATCCAATTCTTTGCGCAATAAAAAATTGGTGTTGTTGTCGTCGCTCGCTCGCTCGGTGGCAGCTCGGGTTTTCAAAGTTGAGGTCGAGGAACATAAACATCAACTGGTCGAGAGTTTTTATTTGTGGCTTGTTTCCTCCTTCCGGTCGGTCCATCTGCTATAATCCTGTCTCTTCATACCTTGCCTATTCAACACCACTCCTTCTAGTGTCCCGGAAGAGTGGTCCGGAAAAGTAGTGGTCTTGGTGTGTTGGTTTCCTTTTTTAGATAGAGTCGCGATAGCTTTTTGCGTGGAACCTCTTGAAGGCCAGGATTTTTCCACAAGTGCAAGTTAGCAGATCCCAGTTGTGAAAAATCTGTATTTGTATTGGGGCTGCTGCTTGCTGCTGGTGGACAACAAGCGGGCAAAAATACCAAAAAATGGAGCCCTCACCCGAACTCATTGACGAGGGGGCAGCAACTCTCGGCAATGGCAAAATGCCAGTCAGTGGGCTACGCCGTCGAATGAACAGTAAATCTGATGGCACCGGTATGAAGTCATCAATGAAAGCAGAATCATCAATGCAGCAGCAGCAAGGTTCGCAAACAACACCAACCAGAAATAACGCCTCTAGAATCAATACCAACAAAAACATCAGCCAGGACAGCAATGCCAACGTGCCCAAAGATAAATCCTACGTCCACTCCTTATTAGGCGGAGCCATGCGTCCCTCCCAAGGCTCCAAGGCGCACTACTGGGCCATCAACACCATCGACAAACATTTCCGATGGTTCGCCCTATGGAACATATGCGCCTACTTCACACTGGTTGCCATATGCTACACCGTAGTGCCCAGCGAGAATATAGTTCGATTGGAGGGTGTAGAACAAAATAGCGCCATCATGGCCATGAGCCTAATTGCGATATCACTTCTGAGCAAGATAATTCCCCTGCTGGGGGGNCCTGCTGGGGGGGACCTTGTTGGGGGGAATCGGCAAAGGTGGAGATAGTACTCAAACCAAAAAAAGAAGCAACCGGGTTGGCGATCTCAGTGGAATACTCATCGGAGGCCTCATGGTGCAATTCATCGCATTCATGACAGACTTCTTACTGGCCTATTTTCCCACGCCCCTCGTCATCGACCCCGTATTGGGAACGAGGGTCCACATTTTGAGATGGTGCGAATGGTGTCCCTGCGCCGCCTACATGACCTTCATGATGGAGGGCGCCGACATACACTGGTCGGGAGAAAGCCCGCCGGCGGATTATTTGAGGAGAAAGTATTTGCACGCCGCCACGCAGGGGGGTTCGGTCTTCTTGGGATTGCTATTCCCATTCTGCCCGGGGTTCAAATCGTGGATGACGTGCATGGTGGTGTCGTGTTGTTTGTACCTTACGAATTTTCCCAGGATGATGAATCGATTGAGGGAAATTCCCGCCGCGTTACGGGACGGGGCAACCGTGGAGGAGGCCGAACGGTTCAATTCTGCCAAGATTGCATTGAGACTGAGGTTCATGACGAGCATTGTTTGGAGCATCCTTGTTGGATTATACTTTGTGAGCTCCGTGTTCGGACCGAGATACGCCCCCGAGGGGTCGATTTTACGCAGTCCCGCGGCCAATATGATGTGCGAATGCTTCTTCGACGTGCTGTCTAAAGTGCTATTTCTGATGGTGATCGTGGAGGTCCACTTTGCCATATTTGATCCATTCGCGAGAACGGAACGAAAGCTGGACGAGCTTCGACAACTCATGGCCGCGGTGTGGGAAAGTTCCAGTGATGTTATTGCCATTTCTGTCCGTGCGGGCCCCAATGGCGGGGCTTCCACGATGCTTAGCCCGGCATTTTTCTGTTTGGGAAGCAGTGACGGACCGTTGAGGAACTTGTCCAATGAGCAAATTAAGGACATTTTTCGGAGGAAGTCCATTTTGTATCAGCTTTCGGATGAGGCATTTAAGACGCCTAAGGGGGGAATCAAACCAAATAATGGAGAAAACAGCGAGAGTGATAATGATCCCCTTGTCAAGTCAAATATGATTTTCAACATTGAAGAAACTGGATTCTCAACCATGGGTCACAAGTCCGGGGAACTGCTGTTTGACGGAGACGGAGTCGAACCAGAAAAGGGAGCCTTGCGAGCAGTATCCGACGTTGTAGTCAAGGCATGGGCTTGTGAGGAACGGGATTCTGTTTTCCCTCATGATCTTCAATGGGCCAATTCTAGACATGACAGGCAACACCTAATACGCTCAGAAGCAAAAGTTAGCCGACTAGATGACAACGCCCTCATTGTGATTGTCAGGGATATTTCGGAACGTGTGAGGGTATTTGAGGCTGAGAAGCAGATATTGTTCGAGACTACCTCGCGGCAGAAGGATGCAGAGGCCAATCGTTTCACTAGGCATGAAGTTAAGAATGGGCTATTGTCGGCCATTGGTCTGTACGAAAGTTTGTGCGATGCGCAACGTAGCCAACTTACTCAGTCGTGTAATAATCCAGGTGATATTGGTTTGAGCTTGGATAGACCAAGTGTTGATGCCAGCGATGATGTGGTCCGATGCATGAACGAGTTAGGAAAGAGTCTTCATGAGACACTTGATGCAATTCTCATTGAGGCCATGACTCGCGATCTAATTCATGATTTGTACCGTCCTCATAGAGAGAAAGTGAATGTGGCATCGGTCCTCAGTGGTATGACGGATGAGCATTCCTTTGATGCAAGCAGGGTGGGCAACCTCACCCGTTTTCCTCTTATAACGCGGCCTTCTCCTCTCCCTATGTTTTACTTCGACCCGAGCTTACTTCGATATTTGCACAGACAGGCGCTCAGCAATGCATGTAAGTATGGCAAGACTCGTGGCGCTGTGCTGACGGAGATTCTGTATGATGAATCATCAGAGAAAATGCAAATCAATGTCATCAATCTACCCGGTCAATTCCACGATAAGCTTGTATATATGGGTAAGGAAGCAGAGGAGTCAGTGTTTTCAAAGGGTACTCAGGTACACGAAACCTTCCAGTGTGATGCTGCTAGCCGGATGAGTAAAAAGTCAGAGGCCGCTGCACTCCCGGGGGATGGCGCATGGTGAGAAGTTGTAGTTTTAGTTGCTTGTATCATTATACTGTGTCAGTGGTGTCTTTGTTTTATCTTGTGTTGTCTCACCTGGCAATCATATTTCTGCTATCACTTCTTTCACAAGGATCATTCAAAAATGTGCAAAGATTATGAGAGGGGAGTGCTCAATAAAGTTCGAACAATCGAGGACGGTGTTTACTCTAAATGTTCCTGCAAGGCCACTCGGAACACAGAAAAGCAGGAGTTACACCCCAATGGATGTGAAGACATTCAGTCTGCCTGGCGACACATGGGGCATTGCCATTGATGATTCCAAGATCCAGATGAAGCTCCTTGGAAAATATTTTGAGTTTGCTGGGCTACAAAAGGACAGAATAAAAGTATTTGGAAAAGATCGCGAGGAGATAATGGGCTTTGTTGAATACGTCGTTGACTTCATGGACGAGCATATGGGAGACCATGTTCTTCTAATTGCCGATGAAAATCTCGATGTAATCGATGAGGGATCGAAACACATAACCATATCAGGGTCACAACTAGTTGAACATATCAGGCAAAGCCTGCTTCCTGAGCAGGAAAAGAAACTGGTGGCGCTGATAAGATCCGCAAATGACTCATCAAGTGATGTTGCAATTTACAAGTCACGAGCCCATGGGTTTTTGCCGAAGGCTCCCATAAAGAAAGGGAACGTACTTGAGGCATTGGCGCCGTTGTGGATTGCGAGGTATCCAGAGCGAACTGGGTGTGATAATGATTCGGATTCGCGGCGTTCACGCGCAGATTCCGTCTCGTCCTCTGAATCTCTTGAGTCTTGGGCTTCTCTCCAAGATTTCATTGTAGCAACACCTCTTGAAATTATCCATACGGTCAAGGAAATAGATGACCTGTTCTCAAAGGGATCTATAGTAGAAAATTGGGATATAATACGGGAGAAGCTGCACGTTCTTAAAGGTGATTTGCTAACATCACAAGTGGGTTCGAAAGTCATTTCTGCTGTGGGTATGATCAACTCTTTCCATGATTTGCGTTCAAACGAAGACCTGTTGGAAAGGTGGAATGTACTTCGAGAACATATTTCACACTGGCTAAGCTAATTATAAATACCGTGCTGACACCGTACACAGAGCAGTACCGATGACTGCTATCACATTTTACCTCAACCAACGGTTCCCACAAAGACCCCTTTTGGCCAACATCGTCCTCAAAATAGATCTCACCGAGTGATGCATCAGTAAGTACGGCACCAATCTGATCACTGATTGACCGATCAATACAGTGGAGGGGTTTGTTTAGTTTGGAAGGAATCGGTGTATACCCAACTTTTGCATAAGTGTGTATTACAATGGCGGGAGATCGTTGAGGGTTGTCATGTCCTGAAGGCGTGTAGGTGAGCGGAGTGTAGCTATTCAATCTGATGATATCACCGTTGTCAAGTTTATTGCCTTCGTGCGATATATGCATGGCCAATCGAGCTGTGATAATGTCATTGCTTCCGTCACGTAGGCGGAGATGTGTGAAATGTATTGAGTTCTTCTTCTTGAGAACGGAAGACGCCTCCAATGACATTTTAGAGCCAACAACTTGAAGTACTGGCGGAATTTCAAAATCAAGCTCGCCAAAGGTTGCAATCGTAGCAATGTATTTGGAAGTTAGGGCGGGCATCTTTACATCCTCCGTTGCATCAGCCACAGAAAAGATGGAACCATCAGGCAACTGATCACCCACCACTGGAGAAAATTGTTCACGGTTTGATCGCAGGACTTCAAAACTCTCTCGGATTGGTTTATATTCCTCTCGCATCCAAAAGTCCGGGCCACTCTGGCTCCGAGTCAATAACTTCAGAATGTGGGAGCAATGCTCGATGCTATCTTTTTGCTTTTTTAATTTCAGAGCAATCTCTTTTCTTTCTTGCTCCGATATGGTTTTATCTCTCTTGACACGATCGGAGGATGCAAGCGTCTTTCCAACATCAATCAATGCATTGTATTTTTTACGGCGTTGTTTTGTAGCTGAGAGCTTTCCACTGTGTTTTGTGGCTGTAGGCTTTACACTGCCTATGGTGGAGGTGGCAACATTATTCTGCCTGGCTGGGGTGGTAAAGCCACCGGCGGGGGGGGGAGGCAAAACATCGTCGGGGGAAGTGGAGTCCGTTGTTGTTGGCATTTTGGTGAAATGAGATGGTAACATGCGAGTTGTGCATGTATTAAGGGCAGAATGTTACTGGTGGGAGCAACGCCGGTGAGGACGCTTTGGTATCAGATGATTGATGTTTGGCAGTGTTCGTCAGCAGTGGATGCAAATGAATGAAGCTATATCAAGCGAACGGGGAGGTGGATGCGTGGAAGCCTAAAATATCGTGCGCAACGAAGATCGGTGGCCAGAACGATTTTTGACGCAAATCGGATGAGCCGTTGGGACAAATTGGCTGAAGGCCCTTCCGTTATGATCTGGTTGGTGATCTTCCTCGGATTACGGAACCAATCGATGCAAATAATTGGTTGTATTTTTAGTCGCAATTGGCAGCGGCACGGGGAGGCGGAAATAATCTACTGCTAGCGACTGATGCGCGCGGAACGGATTTTAGCGCGAAGAAGTGCGTCCGGTAAGCCAAATCCGACGGGGAATGACGGGAATGGGTGTTGGCTAGGGGATAGGTGTATTGGGAGTCTCCCCAAATGTGCCGCGGAGATGCTGTTGCCGCTGCTTTGGGAGGAAGGATATTTACTAGCTATGGGCTAGTAAATCCCATTGTGAGGATGTGTTGGCCTCCGATTTGCTGCTCCCGCCATTTTTGCAAAGCTAGTCGAATTAACTAGCGAGGATAAGCAATAGAACGACCTTAACTGTAGGTTTTAAGATAAGAAGGAGTAAAGTGGTGGGTAAACGGATTGAAGAAGTAAATGAAACTATGACTTATACTTTATAAGTATCTTTAGTCAATACTTTCTGATCATACTGTTGAAAATTTATCTTGATGAAACTAACTTTCTGCTTGTCTTGCAGTCTTTTTGCCTCTTGTCTCTCTCCAAAGTCAGGCCCAAGGATTGATCGCTTACAATACCAACAACCTCAACAAACTGCTAGTCTCGTCTGCAATGTCTGCTCGCTACGTACGACGTATGTGCTCTCGGGGCATTTAATGCCCCACGTGTTATGGCGTCAAGTGGAAGGAGAAACTTGCAAAGATACAGTGGGGCGTATAGTGAAATGGCAATGACAAGCACCATCACCCAAAGAAACTTGCAAAAAGGAACCAACTCAAAGTACAGTGGTTATGGCAAAGCAAAGGCCACAGACATTGCAAACATAAATCTGTGAAAGATATCATTCCTTTGGCCATTCAATAAACATTGAGTAACAAGAGAGGTGATATCCGCGCAAAAAAGAGTTCTCGCAACAGTTAGTATGATGCTTGAACCCAATACCGCCATTTTCTTTCAAAGTTTACATTATCTATACAACAAATTCTTTATATAATATAAATTCTCAGGGTCGAGGTACATCAAAGCTCAAGCTTCACACACACTTCACAGCTCGTCCCTCCGCGACATCTTCGCAGGCTCCCCAGCCGTAACCTTCAAATTATCCGCATCCGCCAACAGCCTATTCGACAAGTACGCCAAAACGCCCTCCGTAGTCAAGTTCAACGATTCCCTCACCTCCACCAAAGCCTGCGCCTCCTTCTCGAACGAATACAACGTTTCCTCCGCCTTCAACCTAGCCTCGGTCAATACGACCTCCGCTTCGTTATTGGCCGTATCTTGAATCTTGCGCGCTTCCTCCTTGGCTCGCAAGAGCTCCGTGTTGGCCTTGGTGGTTTCCTGCTTGCGCTGCGCGATCGCCAGCGCGATATCCTCCTCGGCGGCCTGCTTCTCCGCCACGGCCGTATTGTACTCCGTGGGCAAACCGATGTAGCTCAGCTGCAGACTCACCGCGATGGCATTGACCCCCTCCTCGCCGGTTTCTTCGTTTCCTTCCAATTTGAGCTTGAGATTGCCCTCCATGGTGCTTTGGATGATGCCGCGCTTGTTTTGGAATTCGGAGACGTAGAAGTCGGCGCAGGAGTGATGGATGGCGGAGATGCCGGCTTGTTCGACGATGCTGGCCCATTTGTCGAAGTCGCGGTATTTTTCGATTGCTGGGCTGACGTTGGCTATTGTCATTTGATACTGCGCGATAGAAAGAAAACGATGATGAATAATACAATCGATGCGTATAGATACATGCCTGCCGATTCTCTACTCACCTGAAAAGTAACCGAAAAAGTAACCAATAACCCATCGCTACTAACACAAGTCCGATCGTTCAAATTCACCGTAATAAACGTGCTCGGAAATTTGATAAACTCAAACCCCGGCGGTCCCACGAACAACCCCCCGGACTTGGCGGCATCGTCCAACTGCTTCTTGTGAACATTGTACTGCACGCCCATTTCGGTGGAGGGCACTTTTTTGAGGGAGGCGGCGAGGACGCCGATGATGACGGCGAGGATCACGAGGGCGAAGGCCCATTTGTAGCGGGCGCGTACGGATATATTATTTGGCATGGTGGGGAGGAGGAGGAAGTTGCTTCTTCGGCGAGATGGAGCAGTCGTCGATGGATGATGATTATTATTGCTGCTGCTGCTGCTATTATTATTATTATTATTTGGAGCGTCGGAGACGTGATGCAGCGGCAGGTCGGAGACGTCGAGTTTGGATTGATTCGCCGGATCCCAGGGGTCCTCCCAGGATGTTGATCGTTCAATTATCGCCGGCGATTTGCTGACGACGTTTGATGCAGCCGGTTTGGTGTCAATGTCTGAAATGAAAAGTTTGGGTTGATCAAGCGGTTCTGCTTCTTGGATCAAGTCTTGCAACAATTCGTCCTTTGACTTTGACTTTGACTTTGAGGACGGTTGCTGTTTCGGCGACAGCGGCGTTGCGGTTTCTATGATTGTTTGTTCTGGTTCTGGCCAAGTTGTCTTGAATTCCATGGCGTCCCTTTTTTGAATGAATGCGCTGCTCGCTAATCCATCCGTGCGTCCGGCCGGTCGTTGCGGCTCTCGCGCTGCTGTTGTCGTTGCGCTGCCACTGCTGTTGATTCTGGCTTTTCTATCTCCTCTCGCCGGCCAAGCATGATGGCATGCATGGCATGCATGTGCATGGTGATGTCAGTCCCGTGGCAACTGCCAGTCGTGCACCTTCTAGGATACTTTCATGTTGTTTATTATAGATTCCTTGGTACAAAGGGTTCTTATTTTGGCCCCGGCGGACGGATCCAGAAAGAATCTTATGGTACGATACCATAGCGAGTTAGACAACGATCAGCCGTGCACCTTCTCGGATACCTTTGTGTTCATTAATATTGATTCCTTGGTAGAATGAGGTTCTCGTTTGTTAGCACTGTTGAGTCCCGAGTTCCGACCCATCAAAACAATGTTGCAGATAGAACAAATCCCGGAATGCAGAATGTCAGAATCTTTGGCATACGATCATAAGTAGTTGCAACTGCAACCTACGATACCTTACATACATACTGCAACGCCCACCGCGCGCCGACCGCTCACCCAGGCCAACGACGACGTACGAGCCGGCAACAATCGCAAGAGAGACGAGGCAACAACGACGAAGACGGCTCACGGCTCAAGGCTCACGGATAGATCCCGCCCGCCCGCGCTGCATTGCTACAATAAATATTCAATCTACTCTCCCTCGCTCGCTCTGTCCGCCGTCATTTTCATCTTCCGCATACTGCTTGACATCATTATTTATTTTCGTTCGTCAATCTCCGTCTAAATAGTTTCGTACAATATCGAAGCCTGCGCATTATTTGGGCTGATAATATCTCATCCAATCCAACACCTCCTCTTTCATACAACCTGCCGATATCATGGAAGGTGCCATCGGCTGCGCATTTTGCCTAGGTCTCGTTGGAGTATTGCTGCTTGTCATTTTGCTTCCTTTGAGCTTTTCCTACGTCGAGTGAGTTTCATATGAACTTCGTCGTATGCAAATAATGATTGTCACCATGATGTAGGTTGATGGTACTCAAATATTATAATGTTCTCATCTTGCGGTTTTCATTCTACTCCTCTATTCATAAATAATTATCGCGCGCAGCTACTATGATTATGGACTCGTGCAGAGAAAGTCAACGGGCAGCGTAGACATTACTGAAGTATAGTGAGTACTGATTCACATTTTATCAGCATGTTGTCAGCAACCTGTAAAAACGCATTCATTTTGAATATCATTGAGAGCTAGCATCATCTGATACGTATTTCTCATTGTACAGTTCCAATGGAAGATATGCCTTGGGGCCGGACAAACGCTTTATCAAGTACCAGTACGTTCATAATATGATTCACTTTGAGAGTTCTTTTGTGATATCGATTCATATGTTATCTAACTCATTTTCGTTCAAACATATCCATTAAATGCAGAGCTGATGCTCATTTAGAATCTTTTGAAGGGCTAGGGGTGTTTTCGGGTAAGAGTTCTCTGTATCATATTATGCATGATAAGGGTTTAAATTGAAAAGGAAACAAATCCAACATTATATCATAATCGTAATCTTCACAGCTGCCCAATCGAATGTGTCCATCGGCCTGGCATTCCAAGTGGACGTAGACTTCACCTTCTTCCTCATCAAGGAAGAAATCGGACAAGTCCACAAAGAACAAGCCTCCAACTACCGAGGCGTCATCCTCTCCCGCGCCGAGGAGGCCATCAAGAACATTGCCGCCAAGCAAGTCACATTCACCGAATTCTTCCAAGAGCGCAAGAAAGTGGAGGCTCTCTTCCGATCGGCCATCGAAGAACGATGGACCAGCCCGCCCAATTTACATTGCCGGATGGATCAGTTCCACCTGGGACGGATTCGGATTCCGCAGTCCGTGGCGACGAAGCAGCTCGAGGCGAGGGTTCAGAACGAGAGGAACGATCGGGAGGAATTCTTTCAGCAGGCGCAGATCGAGCGAGAGTTGACTACGGTGGAGGTGAATAAGATTGATTTGGACACGAACAAGGAATTGAGGACTGCCGAGGCTCAGGCGAGTTTGGTTCGGACGAAGGCTCAGGCGGAGGCGCAGCTTCTGAAGGCGCAGGCTGGGATCAATGGAACGATGATGTTGCTGGAAGCTGCGGGGATTGAAACTCAGGATCATAAGACTGCGTTTACGTATATCAAGACGTTGCGGGATAGGAAACAGTTGACCATGGATGTGAGCTATTTGAATGCAGACAGTGTGGTCCGGACAGCTCCTGTCTAAGTGTTTGTGAAGGGTTTTGTATGTAATGCTTTGTTTTAAGTTTGACAAAGAATGAATGAGGATTGGCGCATGACCCATGGGTGTGTGATAGGGCAAAAAGAAACACCTTTATATTGTACTGCAAATGACCAAAGAGGATTGAAGCATGTGCTTACTTGTTATTTGGATGCAGTTGAAAGTTGTATATTGTACAAAAGTGTTGTAAAATCAGTGGTCTCAAAGTGATGGCAATATCGTTCGGCTGTGGCTATCCTAAAAACTATAGCTGACCTATAGATTTTGACTTTGATCGCTTATAACTTTTCGAAAAAATCGTAGTTAGGTGCTGTTTGATAGCATTTTCGACATCTCCATTGAATTCTGCAAGTAGATCAAGGTCCTGCAAATCGATTACATTCCATTTTGTGGCATCCTGGTACTGTTCCAAAAAGTGCTATGAACCTATAGGTTGGTTCACATCCTATTGTACGATTCCTACGTACACCAAAACTACCACCGACAGGCGTCACAAGTACGCCGGTAACCGTCACGTCAAGATCCACAGAACAAATACTCCTCGTCGTTGATGCTATCAACTTCAACGATGGCATTGTCAATGCCCTTGTAGCGGGAGCGCATTGCACAGCTGAGCACTGTGTTGGCCTTTACCCCAAGCCAACAATCATGCCCAAGGAGGTGCCCGTCAACCAGGTGCCCGGGCGTTTGCGTAGGGAGCGGCGCAAGAGTGGGTGACATGCTTACAACGAAGCAAAAGCTGCGGAGGCTGCTGAGCAGTGCAAACAAAATAATACTAAACCTCCTTCTGACGACTACAACGAGCCCAATCCCGCTACTAGGCGGGGCGCGGCTATCTCTATCCAGCCATGGAAGAAAGGGAAGCTTGTTTCTAAAGTAGCAAAGAAAAAGAAGAAGGCTTCACGGAAACCTCCTCCCAGCAAATCCTTCACGGAGCATCTTCTGATGCAATCCACGGAGCCATCTTCCCCTCCTGGGATCAAACCCCCACCCATCCAAACCACTTCCGTACCGGCTCGTCCAAAACCGAAGAGCATATCCAAACCACCAGCAAAGCCCCCCCCCACGCAAACGAAAAGTTTCTGTACAAAATCCCAAACTCTCGGTGGATCTACCAAACCCAAAAGTCCTGGTGGCAACTTCGACACTCGTCCCGAAGTCGACATCAACCAACGCTTCTTCAACCGCCACAGCAGAATGTGACAATGTGCACAAATCGCCGATGAAGATGCTTCGATCAATGATTGGGGGGATCGCCACCACAATCGGACGTGTAGCTGGATTGTCCCCACCCCAGACTATTGTTTTAGCCGCCGAAGCCAACGAGAGTCTAGCCAACTCTACCCTTACTCCGGACAACATCACCGAATCGCCCACTGTTGCTGGAAAGCTCGAGTATGACGAGGACATCACTGCATTGTTTTGACCGCAACTACAACGCGCGAGGAGATGGGGGATGCAGTGATCAGGAGGGTGATGTAGTCAGTCTCCATAATGATGCCCTCGAAGAAAATTGTGAAGAGCAAGTGCTCCGTGATGAGGCCAATAACCTCGATGCCGAGGAAGAGGGTTTGCCATCAACTAGGATTCCAGGTGCGGCTGGAGGATGGCTTTCTCCCGCTCCTCCCGACATATGGGGGGATGGGCAGATCAACATATCCGGGCAAGCTAGGCGAATAGGACAAATGGAGCAATATTGGAGATAGCATAATAAACCCTATACTCAAAAGAAAGATATTGATGAGCTGATTAAGAATCTGCAACACGCGAAGCTTGAGACTTTTTTCGTTATCGAGCAAAAACATCTTTTTATCATGCCTTATATATTTATGTGCTACCTATGCTATCAATTTGCTACCAATGTGCTATCAATGTGCTATCTATGTACTGACAATGTGATAGCTCTATCCATGCTGCTACTAATTAATAGAAATAAA
>JALLAS010002773.1:0-11793 GCA_036939415.1 Detonula confervacea
ACAACAACAACAACAACAACAACAACAACAACAACAACAACAACAACAACAACAGGCTACAAGCAAGGTACAACAACCAGAAGACCAACAACAGAAGCAACAACTTGGAACTTGGCTCGCAGGAACAATTTCCGAATTAACTAACGTCACCGTCCATCGTTGTGTCATCGCAATTCAGTTCAGCGTTGGCTTCATATTGCGTCCGGGGCATTAAGAAGATAGAACGCGATAATCTGACTGGTCAACAACTGAAATTCTTGGCGCTGGCTGGCTGGGTGCATCACGTCATATCGACATCACATCACATGTTCATTTATTTGGGTTGGAGATAACGCTTGCTATTTTATTTCCTTCCTTTGGTTTTTCACATGATGGTCCAACAGCGGGCTTATTCATGCTCCCTCCTGGCGGTTACAGCCATGGTGGCTGCCCTGTCGTCGAGCGCATCAGCGTTTACTACGCCCAGCCATGGTCTCGCCTCGAGACATAATTTTAATGTAATATTTTCGGCGGCGTCACCTCTGCGGCCATTGCCATCATCATCGCCATTGTCAAGAACGCATTATGATGCCACAACTACTAGGTGCAGAGCGACAATCCCCACGGAGGCTTCGGTCGACACCGCAATCTCTACTAGAACAGAAGAAGGCGTACGGAATTCCAAACTGCGTCAACTGAAGGATAGAATGTGGGTCCGCGAAGCCCTCGAGGATATCACCGCTGCCGAATTCGCCACCAGCCTCTCCGTCGAAAATGAAGAAGAAGATGCCGAATCTACCGCCTTCGCCAACGGCGTGAACGCAGGGAAGAAAAAACGCAAGCGCGCCGTGGACTATAACAATATACTCAACAAACTGGACGTGCGCATCGAGGAAATGTGCGTGCTGAGCTCTCCGGAGACGTCCGCGAAGATGGGTCAGACGTGTTATATGCTCGCACGACGAGTTGCGTCCTCGCAGGAGGTGCAGGAGGAAGAGGGGAAAGGGAAGGTATGGGAAACGACATTCACCATTGAAAATTCGTGTTACTCCCTGGATGACAATGTAGGCATGGGAAGTGTGGTGTATGCCAAAGATCAGCGGGAGGCATTGTTGAAGCGCCTGGTAGGCACCCGTGAACGACTGATGAATTTTATTGATGGCAATAATAGCGAGATGGCGGAGGGGGAGATGAATGGTGATGATATTGATGACATTCGCTCCCAGTTGAAGTTGGTTCAGACGGAGGACAACGCAGCAGACAACGGTGGTAGGGACACAAAAAAGGAAAGTGGTACCAATGGTGCTACATTCGATCCGAGCTTGTACGTACGCGAGGATGGGACCGTCGACTGGGACGGAGCCCTCTAGGATCGCGAGGCCCTGAAGAAATTTGGAAGCGCGTTGTGGTCTCGTATTAACGGGCAGGATCCCGAAACCAATGGAGAAGGAGAGGAAGACACGGCAGCTTCGGGGGGGATGTTTTGCATTCGCATACCAAGGCGGTGACAGCTAAAATCGAAGAGACTCCGGCTATTAGGGAGAAGAGGGATGAGTTGGATAGGCTAGTTAAGGAATTGCAAAGGATGGAGGTGGCGCACACCAAGTTGTTGAACTCCGGTGATTCTTGATGATGCATAACGTTTTTGTGCTCAAGTTACACTATTTTAATGGTGTCTCTTCTCACAATTTACGTCATGCACCCTGACCATAACTTGCTTCGTCAAAGCCATTGGTGCCGGCCAAGCCGTGGCAAACGTAAACCTAACCACAGTCCCCTCCTCCCTCCGAAAACAAATCCGTGACTCATCCGATCTCCTCGAATCACAACAGAGTCAAGTAACCTTCCAAAATCTAAACTACGAACTCGAACGCATCTACACCTATTTGATTGGAGAATTGGGCAACACCGCCGCAAAGGGGTACATCCCCCTCCAGGACTGATTGAACGTTGCCGAATTCGGTCTTTTGGAATCGCAAGTGGACAGCTTTACGAGTCAGATCGAATTGGGGGAGAATTTGGATGCGGACGTGTTGGCCGTGGTGTCAGATCAATTGGTAGACTTTAAGAGGCGTTTGGGAATTGATTACTATGTTACTGGGTTGACGTTTGATACGGAGGCGATACAGGTTTGGTTGAAGGATATTTGGCTCAAGAGGAAGAATGGATTTACGTTTTATGTGAAGGGAACGAGACTGTTTTCGGATAGTGTGTTGTTTTGTTCGAGTTTGATTTTGAAGGCTTTGGGGGGATATGTTGAAGCCTAGGGAAGTTAGGACTTTGAGGTGAGTGGGATGTGTTTGCAAAGGTCGCGTTCTGATTGCACATGCTTTGTTTTTGCTGGGATGAATGTGTTTGGAATTCTTCAGGTACCAAGATTGTTCGTTGCCATCACACCTTGTTTTACCAACGCAAATGTGTGTTTTTATTTCCGTCATGATCTTTCAGACAAACATTCAAGGATACTATTACATGCATACCCGTAGTGATCATTTTGATCATACCCTTGACACCGATTGGGCATGTCTTGGTATTCGGGGCGATACAACATGTCTTTCCCGATTTCTTCCCAAGTTGCTTCACGGAGCGAAGACAAAATTTGTTAGGTGAGTCGATGAATTTTGTATCCGTAAGAGGTACTTTGCAAATTCATCTCAGGTTGTTCGCTTGTTGAGATGAATCTATGCTAACCTTTTTTACTACTTATTCATTTTCAGAACTGTATGAATCAACCGAATATTCAGCAGTTACCATCAATGAGTCTGGGACAGTAAGTTGTTTACTATTCACATATCAGTTGCTCATTTCTTCCCTCGCATAGCAATCTACTAGACGCATTACACACTTATTATCCATGCATTCTGATCCCAACAAAAACAGCAAAAGCTAGTCCGAATTTTGCAAGCAATTAGAATTTTTATTCTCAAAATGTTTACCGACTTGTACACCTCTCTTGGAGGGGTTCAGGTGGAACAATTAGAGGATGGCAAAACTGACAACATCAATGACTAAGAGGAGTCTTCACAGTGGAGCTTAATTTGGTGTGAAAATATAATTAGTTGAGACAAGTTGATCTACTGTATGGTATCGTCTTTTATCCTGATTGAGTTGCTGTAGATACCACCAAAGCTGGTATACAATATAGCGGACTCAATTGTCTAATCCAACTCTTTATGGTCTGAACTTCTTTTCTAAACACTCACACTACAGCCTTTTGTATGAAAGAAATGCTTACTTTCTGTACAAATCTCATAAGGAGCATGACAACAGATGACAACATTTGGAAACCGTTATCTTAGTTTATCAGACCCAAAACAACACGCCACTTTTCAACACAAAAAATGTGATCCAGATTCGTTCATGCATTGCAAAGCGGTGCTTGTCGCCAGTTGAGATGATCAATTTCTCCTCCGCAAGCAGAAATTCTTTATTGCTTCATGTCGTGCTTGACAATTAACATTCTATCGAAAACACATGACAACTGGTGTACGCCGATGTATGCCACTCCGGCAATGATTTCGGGTGTGGCAACAAGAGCTAACCAGCTTCCATAATATTTGTCCATGGTATCGTATCCCTCACAAAGTGAAGTGCATTCATGAGAGCAGAACATACGAGCTTTGGAATAGCCATCAACGGATGATGTGAACCAAAGCAGACTAGATGAAGTAATAGCGTGAAGTCTCGTCACAAATGGAAACAAAGCTTTGCTCCAATTGTGCTTATTTGCGCTTTGGCAATGATCACATACCTTTCGGGGCAGAGCACAACATTTGCTTTTTTTATTGCACACAACCTCACAACCTAGCTCTCTCACTGGCCCAGTTGAGGAATTTCCTAGAGATATTCTCATGTAATGCCACTATTGACTTTACTTGTCTAGTTGGAGCAAGTAACTTCAAAGTGCATCCTCCACAACGCCTGGGTACACATCAGAGTTTGTCAAAAGTCCCATAATGGGTACATGAAAAATGGGTACTTACTGGACCCATAGCTAACCCCATATGGAACAGAAAAAATCCCATGATGGGTCCAGTAAATTTATATATGGAATTATATAATCAAAAAAGTAATTTGATAAAATGGTATTTTAAAGTCCCATAGCTAAGCCCATATGGAACTAAACAATTTCCATTATGGGTCAAGTAAATTTATATATGGAATTATATAATCAAAAAAGTAATTTTATAAAATGGTATTTTAAATTATTAAATTAAATCATTTCAAATCGTTTTATCCTATTGTAATATTTTAAAATAATATTTTGGTTCGTATTTCTATTGTTACGTACGTTACAAACTATTTTGTTACCACTGTAACACAACAACAAGCGCCGCGCAAATCTGCTAATGCGACTGAAAACGCTACGTATCATATAGCACGCCCACTAGATGAATGCCCGCCTCCGCCTGAGCCCCAAATCACACCCCTACCCTCAATACCACAGTCTCCAATTATTAATTGCCCTGCCCACGCCAAATGGGTCTATGCATCCCCGACAGCCTTCGCAAATCAGCACCCCTGCACCACGCCGGCACCCACATTAAATAGATAAAATAATTAATTAGTTAGTACAGAACCAAAATATGTATTACCAAAATAAATACAATACGCACCATATTGCGTCTGTAACCCATCCCCCCTCGGCCCCGCCTTCAATGCACACCCTGTTTCCAATGGTGGAAAGCCTGTGGAGGTGGATGAAATATAAATAAATGTGAGAAAATAGTCGGATAACTAATAGAACAATAAGACAATGAAAAAGGGCGTTCTCACCACGTTTTTTTGTAGCTGCCTTAACTATGGCATTGACGAGAGCAGCATCAATGGGAGCGGAGGCATCGACGGGAGCGGCATCAAGCGTGGAGGCCCGGAGGCATTGACGGGAGCTGCATCAATGGTGGCTTTCATCAACGGTACCAGCATCGATGGCATCAGCGGTGGCGGCATCAAAGGTGACGGCTGCCATTATGTGCGGTGGGGCGATGGCTGAAACAAGCAGATAAAGACTAATTAAGTTGTTAGTTTATAAAATATTGCGATATACATAAAAGGTCCCGGCGACGATGTACCTTGTTTCCCTTGCTACATCCAATGGCAAAGGTAGGTGAATGGTGGAGAAGCCCAAACGCGGGCAGCGAAAGAGGTTCTGCTTGTTGTTGCCGCCAATACGCGATCTCAGAGGTGGATTGTTTTGTTCGTATTCGGCATAAACAATGAACGGCGATAGTTGCGAAGGGGGGTGGTGGAGGGGCCATTTGCTAACGGCAAACGAGGTTCTACTCGTTGTCGCTAGCGGAAAGGGATGAAGCCGGAGGATTGCGGTATGGTGGGCGGATGAACGAGCTCAGTTTCCGCCAAGGGTGAACGATGGCAAGGGTGAAAATAATGATTGCGTAATGAGAGCAATCACGGCGTGGTGTGATGTGGTGCTTGATTGTTCGGTGGTGGGTGGGCGACAAAACAAGCTACCATCTGTTTTTATTGCAAACGAATTCAATTGCGAACTAAGTTGAAGAGAATCAATTGCATGTGAGCTCATCATGTTCTCAATATAAAGAAAACACCCAACTGAGGCTGAAACAAGACTTTATTTCTGTCAAAGTACTGACTGATACATGATTGAAGTGCATGATGAGTGTGTTATCCTTCTCGTGATCAGTTAACATATCTCATATCTTTTCTAAAGCCTGCAAGACCCACAAGGCTATCCCTTTCCAGCTTTTACATCAATCCATAATAAACCCTAAGAAGTAACTAACATTATACTAAACAAAACCACTTGGATATGTATCCAGATGACACCCAGATTAATTACAGTAAATGAAATCAGAAGTTCTGCTGCACACTGAATTTGTTGCCACTCATGGTTGACTACACGTTACCCATATAGCTTGTTTCATATATGTGTTTGATTCACGATAATGCTTCCTAGAAGCATTGGTTGATTTATAGCACAATATTGGTATGGTAATGATAGTGTCTTGCCTCATGCAAAACCAATCTGGTCAACTCTATTCTAACTTGGGGATTGGCACATTTCTTCCATATAAAATGAGTAAAAAGGAATCATATCTCAGGTTACTTTATTTCAATGACATACTGGGAAACACGTGAGAAGCCTTTGACAAGTTGAGTGCTATGATTTTTGTTCACTAAACTATACACAGACTATCCTAAGTGTAATTAATCGTCTATGTACGCATGCTTGACATCGTCTCCATCAGAACTGTGACAATAATGCTGGAATTGTTTCTATTGGGCATGTCAACTCTTCATCTTCGGCCTTTCTGGTATACGGATACAAGCGGTGATATATCCTTGTAAGCTATTCGCAGTTCATCAGACGACAACACCAGGAGTTCCAAAAAGAATGGCCGAAGCATATTCTGCCATGCATCTTCAACTCCGAATGCTAACACGAGTGCACCTACAATACACTTCATAGAAAATTGTAAGTCCTCAGAAGCTGAGTCCGGAAGCTTATCCTTTTGGCCGTGCAGCCTTCCAGCAGCGAGGCCCACGTATTGAGGACATTCCATTAATGGTTGAGAACAGTTGTTGTGCAGCCATTGAATACGTCTACAGAATTTCTCTGTTCCTCCAGGAAGTACCCAATTGGCATTTTTTGCCCAATCTTCTGCCCCCAGCAAATCCGATTCATTCATATAGCCTTGCATCATAATAATGGCATCAGCCTCAGAATCAAAAAGACATTCGTGGATTCCATTTTTTACAAGAATATAGGCAAGAGAGTCTTGAGAGAGCAAAGTGACTTTCATCAACTGAAAATCACCAGACGTGCTTTCAGGGAAAAGGTGATAAATTTCAGACACAATGCTCAGCTGTAGTGCCGCATTGCCAACGTGAAAGATTTTGTCCCTGAGTTTGGCAAAGCTCTCCAAACTAGAAGATTCCAGGTTGCTATCTTTACCATCAAGACTGTCATCAAACAGTGCGCAGTGTAGCAACAGTGATGCGGTTTGATTCGATTGAAGCCTTTCAACTTGGTTTTGATGGGTCGTTTGTTTTGATAGTATCTGGTAGAATCGAGTAGCCTTCTTTTGTAATACAGAAAGAACATCATGTTTGCTTTGCAAGATGCACCGTAACTTTGTCAGTTCATTGGCCCATTCACAGTGTCCATTAAATGGATACCCTTCAGTTAGACATGTTCCTCTACCAGCAAACCAGGCGCTGGGGTATGGTGTATTGTCTATCTTTTCATCTTCAAAAGTATGTAAGCAAGATCCAATCTCATTGAGTAATCCGGCTGATATGCATCCTGATTGGTCCGCTAAGTATGTGGCCCCAAGGAGGCTCTCGACTACATCACTCATTTGTTTCCTTGATATTTCTGTTGTATGGGCAAAGTGAGCAAGGGACCCTTTTGTCGCAGATGTTTTATACGCACTGCTCCATCCTTTTGAGGAGGATTGCTTACCAACATGCATCAATTGATACAATCCAATATCACATGCTTTTTGAAATAAGACTTTAGTGTTGCCTTGTCAACTGATGACTTCTTCAAAAAGGTGGAGAACGTATTGGATATTGCTCGAAGGATATTTTGCAAACATATTCATAACTATGAAGAGGAGCAATACAGAATCACCCAGAGTCTCCAATCGTTCATGCTCCCGATCAGTAGCTGTATGATTGGTGTTATTTTTTAGAGATGTCGCTTTGTCAATAAATTGTATCATCTTATCAGTGGAGGAGGGGATGCAGTTTTCATATTGAAGTAATCTTGCGATGTAGCTTTGAAGTTCCCTCATTCTTGATGCAACTTCCCTGAGAGTGTGAGAGCGTTCCAACTTCGTCATAAACTCTAATGCATACTGGCACACGTAAACCATATCTCTTGGCATAGGAAGGGCTAGAGTCAATTCCGGCACTAACAAACCAAGTCCGGCAAGAACATTTGAGATTGAAATCTGAGATGATGGATCAAAGATTGAATTGGTCAAAGTCGTTTCATACAATTGATGGAAAAGCGTCAATTCATGTTGCGAGTAGGACAGACCTATCATAGATATGGCTTGTATGAGGGGCTCTTTCGGGTATCTCATGGAGCATTTTCGAAATTGCTCGTAATACGTCGCGTGTGATATATGAAGCCTGCCATGGGACTCAAGTAACCTCACTTTCAAACTGTCTGGTATTTGTGAACTGATATCTTGAGTCAGCAACGGTGACAACGAAGTCACTGAAGGAGCCTCCTCATTTTTTGCAATGAATACGCGACCTCCAAACCCCACTGGCTGAGCGAGAAAACGATTGCAAAGAAGTGATGTAGGCATTCTCTTGGGTTTGTAAGTGAGAGTGGAGACACCGACTGCAACCAAAGGGAGTAATAGCATCGGGATGGATGTCCAATGCATTATTTGAAGCAAATTGCCCCAACTGTAGCTTCTAGTCACAGAGAATAAGATGCATAGAGCACACACCATGCTTGCGGCAAGAGACGGCCCAGCTCTGACATGAACGGTAGGATATAAAACAGCACTGCTTTTGTGATGCACCGCATCCCATGCAAGTCTCCAATCAATCTGAAGGTCAGTTGCTTTTGAGCAGTTCACTTTATGACACAAAGGAAGAAATAGGTATGTCCGACTGCATG
This sequence comes from Detonula confervacea, assembly GCA_036939415.1. NCBI lineage: Eukaryota > Bacillariophyta > Thalassiosirophyceae > Thalassiosirales > Thalassiosiraceae > Detonula > Detonula confervacea. Next base: position 8,603 of record JALLAS010002773.1, read on the forward strand.
CTTCAGGCTTATCTTCATCGAGTCTTTTGAGGAGATCCTCCCACACAGATGGTGGACCCAACCCATAGCTCTTTCCGTTGTCAAGCAAAATTGAATTGAAGCATCTGGCCAGGCTGATAGGGTCTTCACCTTTCTCAAAATTAATGTTTGGTGAAGCACGATGTATCTGCTCTGTCATATCTGTTTGAGTAAGTCTTGTCCAAGTACACATTCGAACACGAATACTACCATTGATGTCGCCAGCAGTGCCCAATGTGAAATCAGCACTGAGCTCCTTCTCAAACTCTTGTTAAGCCTCATACAAATCACAACCTAACAAAACCCCAATTCGTGTAGCTGCATTCACATCAAGATCCATGGCTTCTGATAACGGAATACAAGAATCACTGCCTTCTTTGTACCAGGAAAATTCCATTTCATACAAGTACAGTTGTTCTTCCATCTTTGCAGTTGACCATCTTGGTAGCGTCATCACGTATTTGCATGGAATTGGTTGTTTTTCATTTATTGCAGAAAGTACATTGTTCACGTCATCATATGTTGCCCCACGGGCCATGAGCGTGTACCTGAGCTCACCCAAGGCAGCATCGAGCGAAGCGTCCTCATTTTCATGGAAGCCACTTTTCATTTCCACTACTGTTTGGTTCAAATCGTTGCATGTCAAATCTTTGGCAGACACGATGCACTTCACCATGCATGGATTGCTCGACGACAAAAAAACACCTTCGGAATCTTTGACTGTATAATAGTACCGGATGTCCACTAATTGAAAACGTTCTTTGGGCAATTTTTCTTGCATGGTTTCATTGCAGCTTGGAGGAGGTTGCCCACTAGTTTCTTTCAACTTATTGTTGCTGTGTACATCTACAAGATCCATTGCAAGCAACAGGTTCAATGCAGCACTTTTCTGCGCCCCCTTCTTCAATTTGAATTCAATAGTATTGTTGACTGAAGAAAATATTCTATACTCACCACATAGATCAAGAAGTATATCTCTACCATCATATTCCTTGTTTAGCATTTCCAATTCAGATTTTGTCAGTTGGAATTGACCAGAGCTGTGCACAGCGTTCAGCCCCCAAATTGTGGCAATATCATCAGGGATGACAATATCGGAAGTCTTCCACGAATCATTGGGCATACCTCTCGATTGACCTCGAAACCAGCCCTTGGTACTTTTATGCTTAGCTTGTTTGTCCAACTGGTGTTGAACAGTGTTATATCGTGACTGGAGGATAGCAATTGGCTGTTGTGGTTGTGGTTTGCTAGTCCGAGATGGAGAAGGATTTGGAACAAACTGCTCAAAGAAAGCGACCACATCTCTATCCACTTCTACTTCTACTTCCACTTCCACTTCCACTGGAGGTATTTCATGATTATTCTCATCTTGGACATTGAAGGTAGGCGCATCATCCTCTACCCACGAGGTGAGCCTGTCAAACTCATAATAGTCCATGTCAGCTTCTTTGTGACCATCATTGGAAGTAGGCACATCACTCTCTATCCGCGAGGGAAGGCCATCACATTCATCATATGTTTCAGAAGCGCCGACCCCATCCAAGCTGCTCTCTTCATTGTCGCCTTTGTCCTCGTTCAAGCATTTTGATGCACCCAATATTTGTAGTTTTAAGGCAGGCAGGGCTAACTTTTCAGCTGGTGATGCCTTCAGCCCATTCATGGTAATGTATTTTTTGCTTGTTTGTTTTTGATGATGGAGTAGATGCAATACTTGCGGAATCTTCTTGATTTTTCCCCAGACAGCTAACTTAAATACACGCTGCTTCGGTTTTATCTTAATACCGGACAACAAGGTTGATCAAGCTTTTCTTAGAGGCACAATATTCAATATTATTCGACGTAGGTTCGTACAGGTTCGTACTCTCTCGATGGCCGCACCAGACGAATGCACCCCCACCCCCCTCAAAGTGAGGCCACGCGAGCGAGTTTGCAGTTTTCCTATCGAATAGAGAACTCCTGACGGCTCGCGATAGACGATACGATAATACATCATGCGTCCTATTATTTCCTTGCTCACTTTTCACCCTACATCCTCCAATAAATCAAAAATCAAAAAAAGATCTGAAAAGTTTCTATTATTTCTACTAAAAGTTCGTTCTCACATGATGCTAAACCTAGTAATAATTCCTCTGTGACGATCCAACAGCAAGATCCTGGATTGATACGTACCGTACGGTATGTACGTACGTAGATCTTTTTTGGAATGCGCGCGCGCGCGGCAACGTTGCCGTGATGTTGCACGACGTTGACCGACGTTGACCGACGTTACTCTTCAATCATGTTTACAGTTTTCAAGTAGGAACCAATATGGCTGATATTAGACGAATACGGCCAGAGTTGCGAGATCACCGTCATTCAAGTCAGAAGGCGGAATTGAACAGGAAAAGACATCCGTCCATTAACGCCAATTGGCCAACTACGCACTTTAAGGGAATAGGTCTCCTAACGTGGGGGGCCTACGATCGTAGGTCCCCCCAACGTAGGGGTTACAGTCTGACTACGTGAACACTAGGAATAGATGAACATGTAGCAGATGATAAGAGAAGAAGTGAGTATATTACGTATTTACGTATCTACTCTAGGTACTTCTCATACTCCCCCACACTTNGCTTCCACTTCTGCTTTCACTGGAGGTATTTCTTGAATTTTCCCATCTTGGTAACTGGAGGTGGGCCCATCATCCTCTGCCCACGAGGGGAGGCTATCGAACTCATAATAGTCCATTTCAGCATCATTGAGCCCTTCCGATTTCAAGTTAGCTTCTTTGTGATCATCATTGGAAGAAGGCCCATCACTCTCTATCCGCGAGGGAAGGCCATCACAATCATCATATGTTTCAGAAGCGCCGGCCCCATCCAAGCTGCCCTCTTCATTGTCGCACTTGTCCTCGTTCAAGCATTTCGACGCACCCATTATTTGCAGTTTTAAGGCAGGCAGGGATAATTTTCCAGCTGATGATGCCTTCAGCCCATTCATGATATTTTTTGTTTTTGTTTGCTTTTAATGATGGAGTGGATGCAATCCTTGCGGAATCTTCTTGATTTTTTCCCAGACAGCTGACTTAAACACGCGCTGCTTCGATGTTATCTCAATACTACCCGATAACAAGGTTGATCACGCTTTTCTTAGAGGCACAATATTCAATATTATTCGACGTAGGTTCGTACAGGTTC